>CM038215.1:262598475-262690975 GCA_021442155.1 Cymbidium sinense
GAAAGTTCTTCACCATTGGAGCCGAAATAAGCTAAAAAATCTCACCTCACTTAAAGCCAATCTTGAAAAGGAGGTTGTTGAACTGTAGATGGTCAAATGCATGGATGACAGGCTTACAACCGAGCAGGAGGATATTCTCTGAACCAAGGTGACTGAGCTGAACTCTACTCTTGCTAGACTCAACTCTTAGTGGAAACAAAGGGAAAATATCAGGTGGCTCCATGAAGGGGATGATAATACTCATTTCTTTCACACTATTGCTTCTTCGAGGCATCAACACAACAGAGTCAACTGCATAAAGGTGGCTGATGGGAGCCTATCTGACCACCCTAAAACTATATCCTCCACCTTCATTACCTTCTTTCAGCAGAAATGGGTTGAAGGGACTGCGTCTCTCAAAAATTGGCCTACTCCACCTACCAATCAACATGTGTCACCTGATGTTTAATCCTTCCTTGATGTTGAAATTTCAGAACAAGAAATATGGGCTGCTATGCAATCGTTGTGTGCTAATAGAGCTCCAAGATTGGATGGGATCACCTCCTCATTCTATAAAAAACTTTTGGTAATGTCTGAAAGCCGATGTTATCACCACTATGCAAGAGTTTTTTAGCACTAAACACATGGATGGCTCGTGGAAAGAAACTGTCATTGTACTAGGTTGTTGGTGCTGATTGTCCTGCTAATTCTACCCTATTAGCTTGTGCTAGACCATCTACAAGCTCATAGCTAAAATTTTGGTGAATAGAATAAAGCATGTCCTTCCTCCCTTATTTCTGATGAGCAAGGAGCCTATGTTCCTCGTAGAAATATCTCACACCACTACCTCCTTGCCCAAGAGATTATCAACAAATTCCAACATTCAACCTGGCAAGCGGGTTTTATGGTAATTAAGGTTGACATGGAGAAAGCTTATGACTGCATGAGCTGGAAAACACTTGAAAAGATGCTCTCTTTGATGAGATTTCCTAGAAAATTTAGCAAATGGGTCCTTCAATGTGTCACCCATCCAAATTCACTATCTTACTGAACAGATGGAGGACTGATTGGATTACTGCCAAGTGTGGATTCCGGCAAGGCTACCCCCTATCACCTTATCTCTTCATCATGTACTCTAAACTCCTCATATTAGCTTTAAAGCAGCATGGAGCCAACCTGGGCATGGCAGTTGTTTCTGGGGAAACTTGTATCTTACATCTCCTATTTGTTGATGACATCCTTATCACATCTCTAGCCTCTATATCTCATGGGAAGCAATTCATAAGCATCCTTCAAAACTATTGTGGATGGATGGGATAATGCATTAATTGTGGGAAATCTGCCATCATGTTCAGCAAAGCTGTGAAGAGATGGAGGACTAATAGAATTGCAAGAATGATAGGCTTCAAGAGGGTTCAAGAGATGGAGAATCTTGGCCTCAAGTTGGCCATGCAAGTTATATAAAGCTGATTATTCCAAGCTGATTCAAAAGGCTAAGGACAAGATTATGGCTTGGGGAACTCGACACCTTTCCCTTGCCGGCTGTGCCACTCTTATCAACTTCTCTTTGCTACCCACGGATACCTACCAACTTACTCACACTGAAATGACAAGAAATGTACTGCAAGAAGTGACGAAAATGTGTAGGGCATTCCTATGGCACAAAAGCTCTACACAATAAAGTATTCATTATGTGGATTAGGACACCATATATAAACCTCAAACACTTGAAGGGTTGGGCTTCCGTTCAGCCTCCAAATGGATGGGCCCTTTAAGGGCTCGACTTTCTTGGGATTTTTTGCAGAATCTAACTTCCCTCCTTAACAAGTGCTTGAAGGAGCGCTATGGGGAGGATATTTTTTGCAGACAACTGAAGAGAAGTGACTCCAAAACTCAGGTTGTTATTCTAAATGGTGCCAACAGCCTGAATTCTATTATCAGATGGCGGATTGCTGATGGATAGAAAGTGGATGTGCTATCCCAAATTTAGATGATCGAACTTCCTCTTTCCAAATTTTCAACATTTGTGGATGTTGTTGCCCTTGAAAAGCTAAAAGTGGGTGATCTCCTATAGCAAAACTGAACATGGGATATTGCCAAACTGCAATAATATTTCGGCCAGCCCTTTGTTGATCAAGTTAGGGAGGTTGTGGTGCATGAACTACGCCATCCAATGAACTCTACCTACCATTGGGAAAGTCTCTCACAACTTTTTCCTATGAAGCACTCTTCCCCAATGGCAGCCCACGCCATAAATGGTTGCAGAATTTTCAGCTACACCTCTGTGAAAAGCTATTTTGGTGGCATCTCTTGAGGGGAGCACTACCAACGTACTCTTGGCTGCATTCTAAGGTATTAGTTGAGGATGTCCAATGCCATTGTGCAGTAAGGAAGACATGAATCATATTGTGCTAAGATGTTCACTCACCAACAAAATTCTGCAAACTCTCATCTCATGGGGATTCAAAATGCCATCCTTTGTAAGCATCCAAGACTTTCTAAAGGCCTTTGAAAACACCAACAGAAAGAGCTCAGTATGAGCTAGAACATATTGTTATGCTATCTACTAAGCCTGGAGGGCTAGAAATGCTAAGACCCACGGCCGCCCATATGCAACCCCCAAAATTATTGCCGCCAACATTCTTGAGGTGTTCACTAAACCATGTGCTTTTTCATTTCAAGAGCAATGGGAGATCCACCAGCCCCATAGGCTGTCTTCAAACTTCTCATGGACTCCCTCACCCCGCTTGGATGGCTAAAGGCCAACGTTGATGGAGATCTTCTTTCTTCTAGTTCTCCCGGTATCAGAGTGATGATTATGGAATAGTGGTGTCTTTGTTAAAGCCATGGGAATCCACCTTCACCATTGGGATATCACTTTTGTTGAGCTACAAGCCATGTTAGCTATCAAGCCTCCTGGAGCCTTGGATGTATGAACATAAAGGGCTTATTTTGGAAGGGGATAACTATAGTGTGGTGAACTATCTCCAGCAAACCTTGCAGCAAGACTTCTAGAAATCTAGACCAATGTAGGCTCCCGACCTTAGCTTTCTTAGCAATTTCCATCAGGTTCTCTTCTCTCATATCTCTGGAACACAATAGATTTGCCACTGTGCACATCCGCTCTGTGTTTTGACTTTTGGCATGATATAAATTATCATACTATTCCTCCTAATTTTTTTTTTATTATTTTGGAGGATGATAGAAAACATGCTGTTCATAGTTAGTTTTTGGTTGTTTTGCACATTTGTGCTATTTTTATAACCTCATTTTTCATATTAATGCAATTGTAACTTTCAAGGAACGCAAAAACTTTGACAAAACCCAAAACTTTGGAAAACTTTTGGGGACACTTTCATTTCTTTTCTTTCCTTCTCTATCTTGATTTTCTTGTGAGAGAAGCCTGGGGATGCTGGGAGTCGCCCCTCACTTAAGAAGGAGTGGAGGTGGTGGTAGCAAGGATGGTGGCTGATAGAGGGTGGAGCTTTTGAGGTGAAGGCTGCTAGCTTGAAGGGAGGAGGAGCTCCCGTAGGTGGAAGCCTGAGCAACAAAGGCAATCGGCCAAGTAGCTCTCAAGGGAGGCAAGGTGACCATGGCATCATGGTGGATGTAGTGGAAGAAAGTGGACAACAAGAGGAGGGCAAAGGCAGGTCATCAGCTCGGGCAGAGAGTGACCCAGCAGCTATTAGCAATGCTACAGTGCATATGCAACTCGACTCCAATGGAACAGTACCCCTATGACCAGCTTTAGTTGAACGGGTTGCTACTAGCTAGGGAGCATTGTCCATGGATCTTGGCATTGACGAAATTGAAGCCAAACTCGTGGGTAGTGCGGCTACGGCCATCATGGCCTATTGCAGGATTTGAAAAGAGGACACTCAGGAACTGGCCGACATAACCAATAGAACAGTGATGGATACGGGAAAGGCTAAGAGCAGGAGCACTAGACCAAGATGCTCGGTTGCGGCTACCCTTCCACAAGAACTTGAGGGCACGCAGATGCAGTTTGCATGGCCGAAAGCAAATATATCCTTAGTGGTGTGTAGAGACGCATGCACTCACAGGTTGGAGGATCATCGTCACCGACATGGCATATCTGGTCCATTTCCTGGCTCAAATAAGAACATTGAGGCTCTAACAGGTAGGCTAAACGATCTCTCCTCTACTGGTCATGGATTTGGGGCCTTCACCTATGATCTCTGTGGGTAGCCTTCGTTCAATTTTAGTTTTCCTTTGCAGATAATTATGTTGTCGGGAATGGATGCTATCAGTTGCAATGCCGACCTTCCACCACATAACATGGCACAAGAGACAAGTTGAAAATGGAAACCAATCAATTAGAGGAAAATCCAGTAGACAAGGGATGTTCAAAAATCCAATTCCCATTCTCGAGTCATTTTATTCTGATAAACCAACCCACACTTTTAACAATGCTTGGAGGAGATTGACGGTTGTCTCGCTTGCAAAAATTCAATTTGATGAAATCAAAGACAGTGATGGCATTGGTGTTACTCTTGATAATAATTATATTCAATCTAATATCCAAAGGCTTGAAGCAGCCCTAGTTGGGAAACTCCTTGGGAAAAGACTACCTTTCTACTTCCTGAATAATGATCTCAAATGCAAATGGAGCCAATGGAGAGAATTCAACTTAGTGTTTGTTGCCCTGGGTTATTTTTTATGTATTTTTCAATCAGTTGAAGCTTGTGATGTTGTGCTTCGTAATGGACCTTGGTTTATTGTCGGTAATGTCATTGCTATGGATATGTGGACTCCTGATTTCTCTCTAGACTCCCTATCAAGTTTAACTACCCCTTTATGGATGAAACTCCCCGGCCTACCCCTTATATGTTGGGATGGCAACAATCTTGAACCAATTTCTTCATTCGTTGGTGAGCTGATGTGGATGGACAACCAAACTAGAAAATGGGAGCAAAGCACTTATGCAAGGATCTGTGTCAAGGTTGACTTATTGAAGAGACTCCTTCCTAGTATATGGATCAATGGATACAAAGGTCACTTCTTTCAGAAAGTTGAATATGAGGGGATCTCCCAACTATGTTTCCATTGTGGAAAGGTTGGACACTAACTTGAAACCTATCCTGAAGAAGCAAGAATGGCTACTCAAACAATACCAAGCAGCACCCCCACCACCCCTCCAAATCCCTTGCCTAATCAAACCACATCCATGAAAAACCATGGACAACATTTCAACAAATTTTCAAGAAGCCCACAGATGGAAATGCTCCCTCAACCCAACCATCCAGCAGTAAAGTAGCAGCCATGTAGAATTTTGCACTATTCCTATTGCTCAATCTAAGGGAAAAGAAGCCTGCATCAATGCTACAACCCCACCCGACTTAGACAAATCTTATGGGCCATGGACATTGGTAACTAGAAGGAAGGCTCGGCCTCCCCAAGCTAAAAAACTGAAGAATATGTCCAAAGGAAACATTGCAAAAACAAAATCTGCTACTGTACAAAATAGAAATCTACAAGCAAATGGGAATACAACACCCATTCTCATGACTTTAAACTAAATAAAAATAATCATTCAATGCAGCTCCACCATGACAAGGGCAGGGGGGAACCATCTACACCTCATACACCAACGATTTTTGCTGCACCAAAAGAAACAGAAGATGCCATTACTTTATTCAAACACAACAAAGCTAAAAGTGGGCAAGGCCGTATTTCTAAAGCACATTTTAAGAGGGAATTAGGTCAGCTTGGCCAGATCAAAGTTGTACCACGAAGCAGAAAATAAGCAAATTCCACATTGATGACCTGGGGATGCCTCAAACGCCCACCCATGACTTCGTTATAATGTGGAATTGGGTTCGCAAGAAGGCACGGGTCACTACCTCTGGAAAATTCTTGGAGAGCACAATGCTCTCTTCATTGGCCTCATTGAAATAAAAGTGGAAGACATCTGTCAAAGGAAAATTGACAAAGTTATGGGACACAACTGGGATTTTCTACACCAACCTACTGTGGGAAAATCTAGAGGTATCCTTGCTACGTGACGCAATGACTTAATCACTTTCATCCATATCATACAGAATGATCAGTGCATCATGGGAAACATCCAGTTATCTGATAAGACTAAGTGGATAGTGGTTGTTTCCTATGCTCATAAAGATTATCACGCTCGTCGTGGGCTGTGGGACACCTTAACTCCTTTGCTGCACATAGAACTTCCAGCTGTTGTAGGGGGGATTTCAACTGTATTTATGATGCAAATGATAAAAAAGAGGGAAAACATTTTAAATTCTCACTAGCTGCCAAAGAGATGATAGATGTTTTGACCAACGGGGACCTCCATGAGCTAAACTTCACCGATCCCAGATTCACATGGGCCAATAACAAAGACAAAAATAGTCAAATCTGTGTGCGCCTTGATCATTTTCTCATCAACTCCATTGCCTCCAACCTTATTCATCTTGCTTAAACTAAACACCTACCATAGATTGCATCAGATCATTGCCCCATTGCTCCTCAAATCAACTCGGTAGAGAAGTGGAAATCACAAACATGGCTGAAATTTGAAGACACATGGCTTTCTTACTCTATGGCATGGAAGTTAGTTTGGAAAAGTTGGCAAGCCAACTATGAAGTCTCCAAGGCTAAAACATTTGATAGAAAGTGTCGTTGTACATTGAAGAACCTATTTTACTAGAGCAAGAGCAAGCTCAAAGACCTAAGTAAGCAAAGGGACACCCTTCAAAAGGAAATTATACAATTATGGTCGATTGTTCTCCACATCCTAATCGAAAGAAGACATAGAGCTTCGCCTCAAAGCAAATGAGATGAAATCAATCCTTGCACATCTCTCTTGTTGGTGGAGGCAAAGGGCTAAAATCAGGTGGGCCGAAGAGGGAGATGCCAATACTCATTTCTTTCATGTCATTGCTTTTGCTCGAAGGAGATCTAACAGAATTAGCATTCTCAAGCTTGAAGATGGTTAAAGCACGGATGTTTCGATCTTGATCAACCAAGCCTTCATGAGCTTCTTTCAGTAAAAATGGAATGCTCAACCTATTACTACCTTTGGTTGGCCTGTTTTTGAAGACAATAACATAATCCCCCCTCAAATTTGTGAACTTCTAGAAAATGACATCAATGAAGTTGAAATTTGGGAGGTGATCAGAACTATGGGTGCAAATCGTGCTCCTAGGATTGATAGCATCACTGCTTCTTTCTATAAGCACTTTTGGAGAATCATTGGCTAGGATATCGTGGCACTTGTTAAGAAATTCTTTTGCAGTGGTACCATGGCTTCTCAGTGGAAGGAAAATTTGGTCATTCTCTTGCCCAAATCACCCAATGCTGATTGTCATGGGAAATTCAGGCCTATCCTATGCAGAACTTCATACAAGGTCATAGCCAAAATTCTTATGTGTCGGCTGAAGAATATTCTCCCTAACATCATTTTAGAAGAACAAGGAGCATTTGTGCCTCTTAGATTGATCTCCCATCATTATTTGGCGGCACAAGAGATAATTAATAAATTTCAACATTCCACATCCAAAGATGGACTGATGGCAATAAAGATAAACATGGAATAAGCCTATGATAAAATGAGTTGGGAAACACTTACTCTTGTCCTCCATAAAGTTGGGATGCCCAACAAATTTTAGAATTGGCATCTCCAATGTGTCACTTTCCCTTTATTTGCGCTTCTACTCAATGACCAAAGGACCAGCTAGATAAAGGCCCATTCAACAGGGATGCCCGCTATCCCCATACCTCTTTATACTTTGCTCAGAACTCTTATCATTGGCTGTCAAACAACAACACACTGACCTTGGAGTAGCTATAGCCAATGGGAGCACTCCTATATCACATCTTCTATATGCTGATGACATCCTCATCATATCTAAAGCCTCAGTTACCCATGCCAAATACATCCTCAAAATTCTGAATGACTACTGCAGTTGGACTGAGCGGTGAATAAACGCTACCAAAAGTGCAATTCTTTTCAACAAAGCCACTTACAGGTGGAAAGCCAACAGGATCACCAAACTTACAAGGTTTAAGGAGGTCCAAGAGACTGAGTATTTGGGTATCAAATTGGCAATGAAAAATTGAAGGTTGCTGATTTTCTGCAGCTCACCCAAAAAGCTAGACAAAGGATCAACCAATGGGGCATTCGACACTTGTCTATGGCTGGCCAGCTACAACTTATCAAGTCTTCCCTGCTTAGCATCTCTATGTATCGAGTTACTCACACTATGGTCCCTAAAAGCATCATCAATGAGATAGAAAAACTTGTTCGGAGCTTTCTATGGCAAGGTGGACCAAATCAACATGGCCAACATTATGTGGCTTGGGAAAAAATCTACACACCCTTCAGAAATAGAGGGATTAGCTTGCACTCGGCTGAAAGGTGGCATGGGCCTCTCCATTCTAAGTTAGCTTCTTTCCAAACTAAACAAGTTACTACACAAGTGCCTTACAAAAAAATATGGGAGGGATATATGGTAGCATAACACAAAATGTAGTGACTCCACGAGCTGAAAAATCATCACCAAAGGGGCAAAAAATCTGCAGTAGATTTTATGTTGGAATATTGCTAATGGGGAGGATATAGACTCCATAAAATCTGCATGGATCGCTGAATTACCACTGGACAAATGGCCTACCTTCCTAAACATGGACTCCACGACTGAATGGAGTATAGCCACGCTGATTACAAGTATCAAATGCTGGAATTTGGAGAAACTACATGGGCTGTTTGGTGACCTGTTGGCTGATCGCATTTCCAAGATCCAAATATGGACCAACCAACAATATGACCAACTAGAGCTGATCAAGAATACTTTAGGGGCCACCATCACCTCCATAGTCTACAAAAGTATCTTTGCTGAAAATGAATCTCCACTTTTCAGATTGCATAAGATGAAACTTTTCCCTAGGGAAAGACTTTTCTGGTGGAGGCTCATTCAACAAGCTATACCAACCAATTGTTGGTTGGCTCACCACAACTTAACAGAGAATACCTTATGCCCTTGAGGATGCAACCAGGAGGAAGATTTTGAACATTTTGCTATCCATTGTATACTTACCAATGCTATTATTCAAATTTTAGCCAAATGGGGCTAGTCCATTCCTATTTTCAGCAATATGATCGATCTCCTCCAAGCTCTTAAGAATGTGCAACCAAGTGTGATGGGCTAAATGCTACTGTGCAATTATCTACCATGTATGGAGATCTCGTAACGCTAAAACGCATGGTCCCAGCTATGGCACCCCGAAGATTATTGCTATCTCCATTCTTGAATCCCTCACACTTGCCTTCTCCTTTCCCATTTATAAGCAATGGGACATCACCCAGCCCTTTGAGTTATTCAAACCAATCCTGTGGTGTCCTCCCCCTCTTGGTTGGGTCAAGGAAAATGTGGATGGCTCCCTCCTTCCCAATGGGTTGCCTGGCATTATGGTGGTCTTGAGAGATGAAAATGGCAACTTCATTAAAGCCATGGGCCATTATTTTCCGTACTAGGACAGCACATCAGTGGGATTGGCTGCTATGCTCTACACACAAAATATTATTGTGGGATGATGAGTACAAAGGCATTATCATTGAAGGGGATAACATTGAGTGGTGGTGGATCTCCTCAAGCTTTCTCTTAGCAGATATGGAAAACCGACTCGATGCTCTGACATCACTTTTGAAGAATTTTCACCAAGTCATTTTTCCATACACATAAAGATCTAACAACATAGTGACCTGCGAACATAGCTACTTGGTTTGATTTTGTATGGCATAGCTTAAATAGTCATTTTCTCAGTTTCTTGTTCTTTTGGAGGAGGATAGGAAGCATGTTGTAAGTTAGTTTTTTGCTTTTTTGCTATTTTTATAATGTAACCACTTTTACCACTTTTTTCATTATCAATGCAAATGCATAATTTCAAGGAACCCAAAACTTTGGGAGGTTCTTTCATTTTCGCTTTCTCCTTCTCTTAATTTCCTGTGAGAGAAGCTCTAGGGATGCTGGGACTAGGTGCCCCCTCACTCATGAGGAGTGGGTGGTGGTAGCAAGGATGGTGGCCTGCATAGTGATTGTGGTGCATTGGATGTGAGGGTCGCTAGCTTGAAGGGAGGTGCAGAAGTGAGGGGGGTTCAAAAGGAGGTCGCCTGGGAGCTCTAAGGGGAGACATGGCAGCTATGGACCTAAGAAAGAAGGTGAAGGTGATGGAGAGAGGAAGGAAACATGTGTCCTCTAGGGTTGAGTATAATTTTAGCAACCAGGCAACACACAGGAGTTGGACTCCGATGGTAGCACTCAAGGGAGGAGGTGGTGGCCCTGAGGAAGGATTAGGCAAGGCTTCCTCTAGGGCAGGGAAGTGTTCAGCTACAGGAGGAAATGGAACAGTAAACATGGCTCTCAACTCCTTTTATGGCGCTCCAGAGATGACCAACAGGCCGATAATGCCTCACCATGGAATTGGATCTATACTTACTACTTTCGATTTTATAGGATCGTGGCTATTTCTAGTGGAACCATGACCATGGATATGGATTTTGCTACATCGGTGGTGTTGTGGCTCGACAATGCATTAAGGCCATAATAGTGCATTATGGAATTCAGAGGAAGCCACTTCCTCTTGCTCAACCCGAGCACACCATTCTCAAACAAGGCCAAATGCAAGACCCATATAAAGGGGGAAATTGACGCAACAAGCGTGATAATCTGAGGCAGGAGGGTCCATCTTGACTAGAAATACCAAATTCAAACCACTTCTAGGTTCGAATGACAATCTTGTTGTAATCACAGGTATGTCCAAAGTGATTTCCTCAAGTGGGGCGAGTTGCCCTTGGAATTTAGAGAAAGTTATCCCCTGCGGCTTTGGGATGACCGACCCTCTACAACTAATTTCAAATTCTCCTTGTATGGTGTCTCGCAATTACTTGGATGTGCATGATAAGCAATTTAATGATGCCAGCCTTCCACACTAGTTGGAAGGGGATGAACTAACCCCTATGGTACTGATTGCCTCGATCTAAGAAGATGCACACAAGCTGTTTATCAGAATGCGGCAAAGAGGGCTGAATTGGAAAACAGAAGCAGTTTGAGTAGGGGTGACTCCACTTTGCAAGGGGAGTTCAGTCCATCTACTTCCCATTTTTAGGGGACAACAACAAGGCAGTTTAGCAAGGATACACCAACTCCGTTTGCACACAATACTATTGGCCAGCCAACTAGTTGTCCTGAGAAGATGCAAGGGATGTTCAAGCAAACTGATTCACATATCAAGGATCTGACTCCTATGCAATACGCCTCAAGGAAACAAAGCATAACTCCAACCATTATTTTGAAGAAACCAGCAGTTGTCCCTCTTTCCAAAGTGAATTTTGAAGACATTAGTAACAAGGATGGGGTTCACTCGATGATAACTCTATGCAGGAAAATATTCAGAAGTTGGAAGTTGCTCTTATCGAAAAACTCCTTGGGAAAAAACTCCCCTATTACTTTCTAAACAATGATCTAAAATGAAAATGGAGTCAATGGGGGGAATTTGACTTGGTGCTTGTTGCCCTTGACTATTTTTTATGTATTTTCAATTGTGAAGCCCGATGTCGTTCTTCTTAATGGACCATGGTTTCTTGTCGAAATATCATTATTATGGATAGGTGGACTCGATTTCTCCACTCGGTTTAACTACCCCTTTATAGATGAGACTTCTTGGCCTACCCCTCATATATTGGGATAACAATAATTTAGCCCGAATTGCTTCATTTGTTGGCAAACCAATATGGATGGACAACCAAATTAGCAAATGGGGGCAAAGCACATATGTACAAATTTGTGTCAAGGTTGAACTATCAAAGAGACTCACTCCTGGAATTTAGATCAATGGTTATAAAGGCCGCTTTTTTCAAAGAGTGGAATATGAGGGGATTTCTCAACTATGCTTCCATTATGAAAAAGTAGGACACAAGCTTGAACTTGTCTAGATATAGAAAACTTGATGAGGCTATGACACCCAACAAGCAACAATCCCTAACCCACAACATAATCAGACCACCTTTTTAATAAGTCAAGTGTAGGAAAACAACATGATTTTAGTAAGTAGTTCAGGTACCAACACAGGTGCTCAACCATCTAAACCATCTACCTTTATGCAGCAAAACTATAGGAGTTTGTACATCACTGTTGCTACAGATTTCTGCATGAAAATAACAACTAAAACCACACAAAAAGAGGTCTTGTTGATGCTATAACTCACAAGGACCTGGAAAATTCATATGGGCCATAGACGTTGGTTATCAGGAGGAAGGCCAAGCCACCCGAACTATAAAATTAGAAGGGAGACACTCCAAAATTGAAAACTGCTGCTGCCCACTCTAGAAAATAGCAAGGGGACAGTAGCAAGAACACCAACTCTAATGGATCCTTTGTGAAAGATAATGGAAATTCTTAAACTCACCAAGACAAGGCAAGGGAGAACCATCCACACCTCATAACCAACAATTTTTTCTACAACAAAGGAAACAGAAGATGCCACTAAATTATTCAAACACAACAAAGCTAAAAGTGGAAAGGGATGCATCTCTAAAGCACATTTTGAGAGGGAGTTGGGTCAGTTGGGCCCAATTAAAGCAATTCCTCAGAAATGGAAAAAAAGTGAATTTCATCTTGACGACAGGAAGGATGCCTCCTGTAGCATCTACCAATGACTTCCATTATAATGTGGAATGGGGATCAGAAGGCTACTCACTACCTCCGAAACTTTTAGAGCACAACACTCTCTTCATTGGCCTCATTGAAATAAAAGTGGAGGACATCTATAGATGGGAAATTGAAAAAATTGTGGAACACAATTGGGATTTTTTGCACCAACCTACTATGGGGAAATCTGGAGCTATCCTTGCTATGTGGCAGAATGATTTAATCTCTTTCACCCCTGTCATACAAAATGATCAGTGTATTATGGGGAATATCCGTTACAGGCTAAGTGGATGGTGGCAGTTTCTATGCTCATAAAGATTCACACTCACCGTGGACTATGGGATACCTTAACTCCTCATTGAACTTCCATCTATTGTGGGATTTCAACCGTATTATGCAAATGATAAAAAAGGGGGAAAACAATTTAAATTCTCACTGACAGCCAAAGAGATGATAGATTTTTTGACCAATGGGGACCTCCATGAGTTGAACTTCACCGGTCCCAGGTTCACACGAGACAATAATAAAGACAAATATAGTCGAATATGAGTCCACCTTGATCGCTTCCTCATCAACTCCATCGCCTCCAACCTTCTTCCTCTTGCTTAAACTAAACACTTACCAAGGATTGCATCAGATCATTGCCCCATTGCTCTTCAAATCAACTTGATGGAGAAATGGAAATCACAAAATGGTTAAAATTTAAAGACATGGCTTTCCTACCTGGGAATGGAAGTTAGTTTGGAAGAGTTGGCAAGGTAACTGAAGGATCCAAGGCCAACTTGGATAGAAAGTGTCACCGTATGTTCAAGAACCTATTTTACTGGAGCAAGGGCAAGCTCAAAGACTTAAGTGAGCAATGGGACACCCTTCAGGAGGAGATTATGCAGTGTGTTGATTCTCTCAAATGGGTGAGCAACAAGACATGGAGCTTTGCCTCAAAGAAAATGAGCTGAACTCTACCCTTGCTCGTCTCTCTTTTTGGTGGAGGCAACTGGCTAAAATCAGGTGGGCTGAAGAGGGAGATGCCAACTCCCACTTTTTTCACACCGTTGCTTCTGCTCGAAAGAGATCTAATAGAATTAACACACTCAAGCTTGAGGATGGATAGAACACAATGATCCGATCTTGATCCACCAAGCCTTCATGAACTTTTAAAACAAAAATGGAGGGCACATCCTATCACTACCTCTAATTGGCCCTACTTTGCTAAAATGGTAGGATTCTACCTAAAATTTGTGAACTCTTGGAAATGGACATCAATGAAGCCAAAATTTGGGAGGTGATCGATCTATGGGTGCTAACCGGTTCTCGATTCATCACCACATCTTTCTACAAGCACTTTTAAAAAACATTGGATCGAATCGATTAAGAATTCTTTATAATGGCACTGCTTAGTGGAAGGAAACTCTGGTGATTCTTTTGCCCAAATCCCCAAATGTTGATTATCCAAATAGGCCTTCATGGCAATCAAGATTAACATGGAACAAGACTATGATAAAATGAGTTGGGAAACACTTGCTATAGTCCTCCACAAGCTTGGAATGCCTAATAAATTTCAGAATTGGTTTCTCCAATGTGTCTCCTTCCATTCCTTTGCGCTACTACTTAATGGCCAAAGGACAAGCTGGATAAAGGCCCATTGAGGGTTTTGGCAGGGATGCCCGCTATCCCCATACCTCTTTATACTTTGCTCGAAACTCTTATCTATGGCTATCAAACAACAAACCGACCTTGAGATAGATATAGGGGCACTCATATATCACACCTTCTATATGCTGATGACATCCTCATCACATCCAAAGCCTCAATCACCCATGCCAAATGCATCCTTAAAATTTTGAATGAATACTACAGCTGGACCGGGTAGTGGATAAATGCTACCAAAAGTGCAATTATTTTCAGCAAAGCCACCTACAGGTAGAAAGCCAATAGGATCACCAAACTAATGGGGTTTAAGAAGGTCTAGGAGCTTGAGTATTTAGGCATCAAATTGGCCACGAAAAGACTGAAAGCCGCTGATTTTCTATATCTCACCCAAAAATCTAGAAAGGATCGACAGGCCATGCTTTCACGGTTCGTATTTGCACTAGAAATCAGAATCAAACAAGCTTTTATCCTTTTATTCCACATGAGATTTATGTTCTCATTGAGCTCATCTTAGGACACCTGCATTATCTTTTAATAGATGTGCCGCCCCAGCCAAACTCCCCACCTGATAATATCTTCTGCCCGAATCAACCCACCAGGGTGAGACTTAAAAGCCAAAATGAGGGGCCATGCCTCACCTCCGTCTCACAGAATAAATAAAATAATGTTAAAAGTAGTGGTATTTCATCTATGTCGGCGATCCGGCTCCCACTTATCCTACACCTCTTAAGTCATTTCATAAAGTCGGACTAGAGTCAAGCTCAATAGGGACTTCTTTCCTTGTTGATTCTGCCAAGCTCATTCTCTTGGCTATGGTTTCACTGGATAATAAGCAGGGATAGTGGAAATATCGTTAATCCATTCATGCACATCACTAATTAGATGACGAGGCATTTGGCTACCTTAAGAGAGTCATAGTTACTCCCGTCATTTACCCACGCTTGGTTGAATTTCTTCACTTTGACATTCAAAGCACTGGGCAGAAATCACATTACGTGAGCATCTGCTGGGACCATCATAATGCTTTATTTTAATTAAATGCGGATTCTCCTTGACCATCAGTTCGAGTCGCTTGTTCGACGACGGAAGGCCCCTGGGGAGCCATTCTTAATGGTCCCCCACCGCATGCGGCGACTCACCACGCACACAAGCCCACCGACAACGATGGATTTGACTGGACCCGTGCCCAACCCTAAGAGCCAATCCTTTTTCCCGAAGCTACGGATCCATTTTGCCAACTTCCCTTGCCTATATTGCTCCATCGACTAGAGGCTATTCACCTTGGAGACCAAATACGATTATGAGTATGACCGGGCATGGACGATGACACTGCCTTTAGATTTGGCCGGGGAACATCGGACATTGTGGCGCTCTTTAGCTACTAGACCCTACCCCGAGTCATTTTCCGATGATATGTAGAAAAGATAACTCTTCCCGAGGCCCCCTCTAGTGTCTTCGGACTGCCAAACGTCATCATTAGCTGCCACATCTTGGCTCAAAAATTTAAACTTAACCCCCTTTCAAAGCTCGCGTGAAGCGGTGCTCTCTGATGGGCCTCACGTATCTCTTAGGATCAACTAACCGATGTGCAAGTGTCATTCACATGGAACCTTTCCCACCTTTGGCCTTCAAAGTCTTATTTAAATATTTGCTACTACCACCAAGATCCACACGGCTTGCAAGCTCACTCTCATGTTTTTGGTGACTGTGCCTTCTACTCATCCGCTCACACCCCGATGGTCGGTGGATCGCACTTAAGCTGCCATCCATTTTAGGGCTAGTTGATTCGGTAGGTGAGTTGTTACACACTCCTTAGAGGATTTCAACTTCCATGACCACCATCTTGCTGTCTTAATTGACCAACACCCTTTATGGGTTCTGGGTTAGTGCGCAGTTGGGCACCGTAACCCGGCTACCAGTTCATAATGTATCGCCAGTTCTGCTTACCCAAAATGGCCCACTTGGAGCCCTCAATTTTGTGGCACAGCTCAACAAAGCAGCTTAGCCATCCTACCTATTTAAAGTTTGAGAATAGGTCAATGGCGTTATGCCCCTGATGCCTCTAATCATTGGCTTTACCCGATAGAACTCCGCTCGGGCTCTAGCAATTTTGAGAGAAACTTCAAAGGGAACCAACTACTGGATGGTTCGATTAGTCTTTCACCCCTATACCTGAGTCAGACGAACGATTTGCACATCAGTATTACTGCGAGCCTCCACCAGAGTTTCCTCTGGCTTCACCCCACTCAGGCATAGTTCACCATCTTTTGGGTCCTGACACGCATGCTCTCACTCGAACCCTTCACAGAAGATTCAAGTCAGTCCGTGGTGCACCCACGAGAGAGGATCCCATGCATCAGCTTCCTTGCACCCACCGAGCTTTGACACCCGTCAGCTCGCATGCATGTCAGTCTCCTTGGTCTGTGTTTCAAGATGGGTCGAATGGGGAGCCCATGGTTCATCGTGAGTGAGAGCCCGTGGCTCACTCGCACTTACGCTTTCTCTCGGCCAAACACTACCTTGGGAAGGCTCGACGATCCACCTCGAAAGCCAGGCAGGAGCCTTTCCACTTCGGACTGAGGCACACCGTCGGCCCCCATCTGCTTCTCTCCCGATAATTTCAAGCACTCTTTGACTCTCTTTTCAAAGTCCTTTTCATCTTTCCCTCACGGTACTTGTTCGTTATTGGTCTCTCGCCATATTTAGCCTTGGATGAAATTTATCGCTCGATTAGGGCTAATTCCCAAATGACCCGACTCGCTAACAATGCCTTATGTTGCGGCAGGGTTAGGACCGAATGGGGTTCTCACCCTCCCCAATGCTGCTTTCCAGGGGACTTGGGCTTGGACGGTCACTGAGGATGCTTCTTTAGACTACAATTCGAGCCACCGCACGATAACCTAATTCCCACATTGAGTATGTATTGATTCGCTCGCCGTTACGAGGGGAATCCTCGTAAGTTTCTTCTCCTCTGCTTATTGATATGCTTAAACTCGGCTAGTGGCCTCGCCCATCCTGGGGTCACATTCCAAGCCACCGCATATAGATCAGCGCATGGGTCAGGATCACGTCAGGGGAACCATCATTCTCTTAAGCTCCACACGAGATAACACAGGCTATGCTCACATCTTTCACCCACCCCTCATTGCCCGCAGCTAGTGAGACGATGATCGGCTCTTCAGGTTGCTGCACCGAAGGACATGATGGGCCACCCTACGCATCCATGCCTCGGCCAACATGCACCCATTCGGGAGAGAAGAGAGAATGCGATGCTTTGATGCTGGGCGGACCTCGCCAACCGCTCGGCACAACTTGCATTCAAAGACTCGGTTTTGTAGGATCAGCCGTATCCCATGGATGCGACGGCGGTTCCATGTCACCGAGCCCGACGTAGGGCCTGTGCCTTTCAATTTTCCCTTGGTGCGGAGCTGCACCATTTTGTGTTTCATTTGTCCCCAGCTGTGCCCCCCGCGCCCCTCATAGGAGGGGACAAGGCGACTGTCTGGATGGTCCTCCAGTGATGATAGCCACCGCCACTCGCTTCACGAGTTCTCCAAATCACTCAATGTGTTTCAGTCTTGACAATGATCCTTCCACAGGTTCACCTACGAAAACCTTATTACGACTTCTCCTTCCTCTAAATGATAAGGTTCAATGGACTTCTCACCGAGTCATGGGCGGTAATCACATCACTGGATCAATACTTCACCGGACCATTCAATCTAGGAGCTGGGCGGTGTATAAAGGGTCGAATAGTCAACATACAACATGACTCAGCTAGGAATTCCTCGTTGAAGACCAACAATAATGATCTATCCCAATCATGAAATTTTCAAAAGATTACCCAGCTCCACCAAGGCTATATACTTGTTGAATACATTAGAAAGGCACGCGCAGTAACATCTAAGGGCATCATAGACTTGTTATTGCCTCAAACTTCCATGGCCTAAACGACCATAGTCCCTCTAAGAAGCTAGTTGTGGAGGTTGAACTCCGCATAACTAGTTAGCAGGCTGAGGTCTCATTCATTAACAGAATTAACCAAATAAATTGCTCCACCAACTAAGAACGACCATGCACCACCACCCATAGAATCAAGAATGGGCTTTTTTGGAAGGGGATAACTATAATGTGGTGAACTATCTCTAGCAAACCATGCAACAGGACTTCTGGAAATCTAGACCAATGCAAGCTCCCAACCTTAGCTTTCTCAGCAATTTCCATCAGGTTCTCTTCTCTCATATCTGCAGGGAACACAATAGACATGTTGACTTTTGTGCACATTTGGCTACAGGTTTTGACTTTTTTTGGTATGATATAAATTGTCATACTATTCCTCCTAATTTTTTTGTTATTTTGGAGGATGATAGAAAGCATGTTGTTCATAGTTAGTTTTTGGTTGTTTTGCACTTTTGTGCTATTTTTGTAACCCCTTTTTTATATTAATCCAATTGTAACATTCAAGGAACCCGAAAACTTTGGCTGGAACCCAAAAACTTTGGGGAGAGCTCTCATTTCCACTCTTTCTTTCTCTCTCTAGGTTGATTTTTTTTTTTCTATGGTGGGAGGTAATCACTCAAAGAGGAACATGGCAGCAAGGCTACTATCTACAGTGAGGATGACCACCATTTGGGTAATGAAAAGTGCAAGGATCCACTATAGCTGCTGCTGAGCCAGCTGACAATGGCAACATGAATGTCAAGGGATTGATGATGGGCGTGGAGGTGGGCTCTCGGTCAAGAAGGATCTAGGACTTGCGGCAACGACAACAACCAAAAGAGCGATACTAGGCCAGTAGCTATGACACTTACGCTCGATTCGAATGACTTATGCGATAATGGAACAGTGCTCCACTCGACCACAGCTGCACGACCAATTGGAATCCAACTTGATGGACAAGCGAACAGGCCATATCTGAAGCCACGAGAGGGGTTGAACACGGCAGAGACTTCCAGCAGCTACAAGGTCATGATGGGCTTTGGTTCTCTGCTGAATGGGGAGTAACTTACTTTAGTCCTGCTCGGTCCACCATTCATATCAAAGGGAGGCAGTCAGAGCATGGTACAACGCATTTAGCTACCCTCTTAGAGGCTTAATGATAGCAAGGGATGCAGAATTCAGGCAAGCTAGCTATGGCTACGAGTGCAACCGACGTAGGTATGGCCGAACCTATGAATGACTTAAATGTTGATGGAGCGGGTAGCCCAGCTGGTATGGACATTACCACAGGTCAAGAAGATGCCGAACACCCACTGTTTGCTGGGGCGGCTACCACCGACCTCCACATGATTGATTGTTCTGCTCCAGCCAAATGGACACAAGCTATTTGTGGAAATATGTGTCAATAGGACTGATAGTCTTTTTTTTGGGGAAATGACTCATGTTCTCAGCATGGATATGTTCCACCTACTACTAGCCAAAAGGACCACCATCAAAACTCCTTGAATGGGACTTTATTTGGCACCCAAAGTCAAGCCAAGCCAAGGGCTTCGGCTGATTACCCTGAGGTTGCGCAGGCTAACCCATGGCAACAGAAGGAATTCATCAAGCTTGGGCTCATGGATAGATCTTCAACACTTATGATAGATGGCACAACAATTTCACTTGATGAGAATGCGGTGGAGAATAACCAAATGAAACTGGAGAGAGCTCTTGTGGGCAAACTGTTGGGGAGGAGGCCCCCTTTCTACTTCTTTAATGCAGACCTTCAACACAAATGGAGTCAATGGGGGAAATTCAAACTAACTATGGTTGCCTCTGATTATTTTGTGTGCATCTTTGATACCATGGAGGCAAGTGATGCAGTGTTGATGAACGTGCCTTGGTTCATTGCAGGAAATGTGATTGGTATTGATAAATGGTCACCAAACTTCACTCCCAAATCCCTTCATGGCCTATCTTCCCCAATCTGGGTTTGGCTTCCTGATCTTCCACTCCTCTACTAGGACAATGTGAATATTTCTAGAATTGCTTCATTCATCAGCGAACCACTATGGGTTGATCATCAAACCAATAGTTAGGGGCAAAGCATGTATGACAGAATTTGCATCAAAATTGATCTTTCTTAGAAACTTCCAACAGGTGTTTGGATTCAAGGGAGATAGGGGAGATTCTTTCAAGTAGTGGAATATGAAGGCATCACTTAATTATGTTTTGCATATGGCAAAGTTGAGCACAAGGTTAACTCTTGCCCAAGCAAAGAAAACCATGGACCTTCACCTACCAATGGCAAGGTTTCCTCCAACCCTAATATGTAGCCCAAAAATTTTGCACCATTGCGCAGAACCTTTCATGCATCAGAACACAATTGGTGACAACTCCAAAACTCCTACTGATGAGGCAGCCCAATATCATGATAGTCCCCACAATGCAACTACCACTTTAAATGGAGTAAGTGCTAAATTGGAAAACGGTTTGCAGCCACATCTTGCTGTTGTCCAGTAAGTAGAAACCACCCAAAAACCTGCTAATATGCATGAGGAGTATGGCCCTTGGGTGCTAGTCACTCGAAGGAAGAATCGGCCAAAATGGGAGACACAAGAAGGAAAAAATGGGGGTAAACCTACAAAAATCTGCAGCAGTTCAGAATGATTTTCACCATGAAGAGAAAACTTCTACCGAGGCTACACCTCTCCAAAATCTGCTCATAACATTGGATACCTCAAAACCTCCGGTGTTCCAGTCTCCCAACAACTTGGAGAACCCAAGAAAACAAATAAAGGCTAGTTCGGGAAAGAGTAGAAGCGGGAAACAACAGATCTCAAAAGCACATTTTAAAAGGGAAATCAAATTTCTGGGGCCGATTGAAGTGTTGTCAAAGAAGCGAAAAGCTAATAGGAGGTAGCTGCGGGGCCCCCTATGGCTACTTAATGTCCTCCATTCTCTTTTGGAATTGTAGGGGTGCTTGAAAACAAACTAAGGGTAACTACCTATGCCACCTCATTGGTGGCCAAGACCTTTATTTGATTGGTTTAGTGGAAACTAGAATTGAGCAAATCAGCAGGAAGGAAGGGGATAAACTAGCTGGAAGCAATTGGAACTTTCTTTGTCAACCCTCCAATGGGAATTCAGGAGGCATCATCATCCTTTGGCGCAAAGAGTTGGTTGACTTTGTCCCTCTTGTTCTAATGGACCGGATCATTCTGGGAAGAGCTAATATGGCTAAAAATCAGTAGTGGACCATCAGTTGGGTTTATTCTAATAAGTATTACCATCTTAGAAGATCCTTATGGAAAACTATTCAAGGCAATGTGGACCATCTACTACCAACCATCATTTGAGGGGATTTTAACTGTATCTTGGCACAACATGACAAGAAAGGAGGGAAGAAGTTTATTTACTCTCAAGTTGTGAAGTATATGGAGGAGTGCATGATTTCCTTTGATCTCCATGAACTTGACTTTGTTGGCCCACACTTCACATGGACTAATAATAAAGATGAGAGGAGTAAAATTTGGGTTCGAATTGAATGCGTTCTTGTCAACTCTCTTGCTTCCAACTTGATTGGGGATTCAAAAGTTTGCCACCTCACCCGAATTGCTTCTGATCATAGCCCTCTTCTACTCCAAATTACTTCAGGTGAGGGCTCCACACCGCTGAAATTTGAAGATACTTGGTTATCTATCTTGGATACTTCTCTAGGAGGCTGGAACAAACCTAACTATGGCACTAAAGCTGTTGTCTTCAACTGAAAGAGCAACTGTACGCTGAGAGTTCTTTACCATTGGACCAGGAATAAGCTAAAAAATCTCACCTCACTCAAAGCCACTCCTGAAAAGGATATTGCTGAATTGCAGGTGGCCGAATGCATGGGTGATGGGCTTACCACGGAGTAAGAGACTATTCAAACAAAGGTGATTGAACTCTACTCTTGCTAGACTCAACTCTTGGTGGAAACAAAGAAGATCGTGGATCCATGAAGGGATGGTAATACTCATTTCTTCAACATTATCACTTCTTGAGGTCTAGAAACAAATAATCACGGATAAAGATGATTGATGGTAGCCTATCTGACCTTCTTGAAGCTATATCCTCCACATTTACTACCTTTTTTCAATAGAAATGGGCTGAAGGGGAAGTTTCTCCAAAAAATTGGCCTACTCCTCCTAGAACCAGCATGTGCCAACTGATGTTCAACCTCTCCTTGATGCTAAAGTGTCTGAACAAGAAATCTGGGCTGCCATGCAATCAATGGGGGCCAATAGAGCTCCTAACTTGGATGGGATTACCTCCTCCTTCTACAAAAGCTTCTGGAAATGTGTGAAAGCTGATGTTATCATTATTGTGCAATAATTTTTCAATACTAAACATATGGATGACTCATGGAAGGAAACTCTCATTGTGCTAATTCTAAGGTTCTTTGCTTCTTCTCCCTAAATTCGCCCCATTATCTTGTGTCGGACCATCTACAAGCTCATAGCTAAGATTTTGGAACAAAGCAAAGCATGTCCTTCCCTCCTTATTTACGATGAGCAAGGAGCCTTTGTTCCTCATAGAAACATCTCCCACCACGCCTCCTGCCAAGAGATTATCAACAAGTTTACAACATTCTACCTCACAAGTAAGTTTTATGGCTATAAAGATTGATATGGCAGGGCTTACAACATAAGCAAACACTTGAGGAGATGCTTTGATGGGGTTTCCTGCAAAATTCAGCAAATGGGTTCTTCAATGTGTCACCCAACCCAAATTCACTATATTGCTGAATGGGCGGAGGACTGATTGAGTTAATGCTGAGTGTTGGTTCTGGCAAGGCTATCCACTATCGCCTTATCTCTTCATCCTGTGCTGTGAACTCCTCACATTAGCTTTCAAATAGCATGGCGCCAACCTGTGCATGACAGTTGCTACTGGAGGTACTTGCATCTCACATCTTCTCTATGCAGATGACATTCTTATCACATCTCAAGCTTCTATATCTCATGGGAAGAAAATCATGGGCATCCTTCAAGACTATTGTGGCTGGACAGGCCAACACCTTAAATGTGGGAAATCGACCATCATATTCAGCAAAGCTACTAAGAGATGGAGGAACCAAATTTCCAGAGTGACAGGCTTCAGGAGGGTTCAAGAGATGGAATATCTCGGCCTCAAGTTGGCCATGCTCAAGTTCTATAAAGATGATTATTCTCAACTGATTCAGAAGGCCAGGAATAAGATTATGGCTTGGGGAACCCACCACCTTTCCTTGTTGGCCGTGCCACTCTTATTAACTTCTCTTTGCTACCAAGTGCAATCTACTAGCTTACTCACACAGAAATGCCCAGAAATGTGTTGCAAGAGGTCGAGAAACTGTGTAGGGCATTCCTATGACACAAAAGCTCTACATAGAGGAGAATTCATTATGTGAAGTGGGACACCATTTATCAAACCTAGAAGCTTGGAGGACTCGATTTACATTCAACATCCAACTGGATGGGCCCCTTGAGGGCTCAACTTGCTTGGGATTTTTTGTAGATCACTACTTCCCTCCTTCACAGATGCTTGAAGGAACTCTATGGTGAGGATATCTGGTCCGTGAAGCTGAATAGAGGTGACTCCAAAACTTGGGCTGTTATCCTGAATGGTGCAAATAGCCTCAAGCCTCTCATCAGGTGGTGGATTGCTGACGGGAGGAACGTGGAGGTCCTATCCCAAACTTGGCTGACCAACATTTCCCTTTCTAAACTGCCTATATTTATGGATGCTGCTACCCTTGAAGAGCAAAAAGTGAGTGATTTCCTTTAGCAAGACCGAACATGGGATGTTTCCAAGCTACAACTATGTTTCGGCCAGCCCCTTCTTGATCAGGTCATGGAGGTTGTGGTGCATGCTAATTTGTTGTCTGAACAACCAGAACTTCTACATCTACCTCTTGGTAAGTCTCTCACAGCTCTCTCCTATGAAGCACTCTTCCCCAATAGCAGCCCACGCCATCAATGGCTGCAGAAGTTCCAGTTGCATCCACGTGAAAAGTTATTTTGGTGGCGCCTATTGAAGGGAGCACTACCAACCTACACTTGGCAGCATGCTAAAGGATTAGTTGAAGATGTTTAGTGCCCTTAGGGATGTATAGAAGCTGAAGATATTGACCACATTGTGATCAGATGCTCCTTTAAACAAAACTCTCATCTCTTGGGGTTTACTATGCCATCCTTTGCCAATTTCCAAGACCTCACGAAGCCTTTGAAAGCACCATCAAGAAGAGCTGTGGGCTAGAACTTACTATTATTTTATCTATCTATCAGCTTGGAGGGCTAGAAATACCAAGACCCATGGATGCACACATGCAACCCCAAAATCATTGCAGCCAACATTCTTGAGGTGTTCACTAAACTTTGTGCCTTTCCATTTTAAGAGCAATGGGAGATCCACCATCCCCAAAGGCTATCTTCAAACTCCTCATGGACTTCTGTTGAGCTACATGCCATGCTAGCTCTTACACGCCTTATGAAGCCTTGAATGTATGAACACAAAGGGATTATCTTGGAGGGGGATAACTACACCGTGGTGAACTATCTCTAGCAAACTATGGAGCATGACTTCTAGAAATCTAGACCAACTCAGGCTCCTCAACTTCCTCAACAACTTCCATCAGGTTCTTTTCTCTCACATTTGTAGGGAACACAATAGATTGGCTGATTTTTGTGCACATTTGGCTACAGGTTCTGACTTTTTTTGGCATGATACATATTTTCGTACTATTCCTCCTGATTTTTTTTTATTATTTTGGAAGATGATAGAAAGCATGTTATTCATAATTAGTTTTTTCTTGTTTTGCACTTTTATGCTGATTTTGTAACCACTTTTTCATATTAATGCAAATGCAACTTTCAAGAAATCAAAACTTTGGAATGCTTTCATTTCTCTTCTTTCCTTCTATCTCTTAGTGTTTCCTAGTGAGAATCTGGGTGACCATGGGTCCCCTCACTCAAAAGAGTGGGGTGGTGGTAGCAGAGGATGGTGGCAAGGTGGTGGTGGTGGAAGGGAAAGTTGCAAGCTTGAAGGGAAGTGCAGCAAGTGCAGGAGGAGAATTGGCTAGCAAGGAGGCCAAGTAGCTCAAGGGGCAAGCCATGTATCTATGGAAGATGAAGTAGTGGCAGACACAAGGCGAGGCAGCCTTCCTCTAAGGTTGAAAATGGCTCGATTTCAGCAATCACTGCAACACACATGGAGTTGGACTCTATTGATGGCAGCATCTCACGAGTAGGGGGTGGACTACAAGCTCACTGCATTACTACAGCATGCATGTAAGTGGACTCTAATGGAACAGTAATTGCATAAATAGAGACTCAATATCGGGTTGAAGGCACCAATGGAACAGTGTCCATGGTGCTAGACACTGTAGAAAATGGAACCAACTCTGGTGGCAATGCTGCTATGACCATTATGGCATATTGCGGCATCCAAGCACTACTCAATCAATGGAGATGGATCTTTGCGGGTAGAGGCGGCGCCGACTTAGGGCATGGTTGCGCTATTACATGATGAAAGTCACGAAGACGATGCTCATGGAGATCATATGGGCCGAGCATAATTCTCACGTTGAAGCGGATAAGCGGAAGGCTTGATCAAATCGACCGCGGGAGGATGTACACTAAGCGGCGGTCTCGGCATCAATCACATTACTGGAAATAAAGATTTCAAACCTATCCCTAGCTCCATTGATAGGCTTGCTCATGTTTGACCAATGGATCTTCTTCAACGGACAAGTGGTCCTCGAGCTTTAGGGAAGGGTATCCTTTGCAGTTTTAGGGTGACCGACCCTCAGCTGATTTTGATTTAGAAAATGGTTCTACTGCTATGAATGGATGTCTCCAGGATGCTAATAATGCTAGAGCCTTCAGTCCACGGAAGGCATCGGTCCCATGGCGGTGCCTTGATCGAGGAGATGCACAAGCTGTTTGGGTGCAATAAGGGCTGGGTGGAAGTGGGGTGTCCAGGTGACTCCAGGCGCAGAGGTGTTATAAATAAACAATTCCCATCCTCAAATGGTAAATGATAAGGCCACTTATAGCACATGAATACCAACAAGCTTCGAGATGCTTGGAAGAAGCGTGCGATCCCACTTGCCAAAATGAGCTTCAGGAGATCAAAGATGATGGTGGGAGTGACGCGATGATTTCTCTATGCAAACATTGATTGAAAGCGACTCTTGTGGGAAAACTCCTTGGAAAGAAACTTCCTTTCTTTTTCCTCAATGCGACGGCAATGACGAATGCCAATGGGATTTCAACCTCATCATAGTTGATACACACTTTGTATTTTCGAATAGTTGAAGCTTCAGGATGGGTTCTTCTCGGTGACCTTGGTTTATTCCGACAACATCATTATGGACAAATGGACTCAGAATTCTCTTATGATTGCTCACTAGCTTAACCTCCCATTATGGATGAGACTCCCAGACCCCTCATTTATTGGGATTGCAATAACCCATTTGTTGGAGAGCCGTTGTGGATGGACAACCAAACTAGCAAATGGCGACAAAGTACATATGCGAATACGTGTCAGGTAGATCTCTCAAAGAACCTCCCTCTAGTATATGGATCAATGGTTACAAAGGTCACTTTTTGAAGGTGGAGTATGAGGGGATTGCTCATATGCTTCCTTGTGGCAAGTTGGACATAAACTTCAGTGTGTCACGATAGATCTAAAACTAATGCTTCTATGGAACAACTACACCACTCCTTGCCTAAACCATCTTTATATATAGACTCAAGGGAAAACTAGCATGAATTTAGCAAGCGGTTCTGATACAAATGCTCCTTCAGCTGAAGCACTAGATGTATGGACAAAGCTGTGGTTAAAACTTCTTTGTAGAATTCTGCACTAATTTGGCTACTCAAACTACAGGGAAAGAGGCTCTCACTAATGTTACAGTTCACAATGAAATTGAAAATTCCTATGGGCAATGGACTTTAGTTACTAGGGGAAAGGCCAAGCCTCCTAAACCTGAAAATCAGAACAGCCAGCACAAGGGAGACTCATCAAAACCGAAACCTGTTGCTACTCACAATAGAAAATTGCAAGGGGTAGCAAAACTCAATGACTCAATGACTTAGGGAAAGAATGCGAAGTTCACTAAGAAAAGACCAAGGAGAGGCCCCACACCTCCCATACCGCTTTCTATGCATCCAAGAAAACAAAGATCTGAGATAAATTATTCAAACACAACAAATCTAAAAGTGGGTAGAGCCGGGTCTCTAAAGTGCATTTTGCAAGGGAATTGGGTCAGCTTGGCCCAATTAAAGCAGTTCCACGAAAACAAAAAAAGTGAATTCCACATCGACGATGGAGTATACCGTGCCCCGCTCCAATGACATCCATCATTATGTGGCGAGGGGTCCATAAGAAGGCTACAGAGGCCACTACCATGGCAAATTCTTGGAGAGTACAATGCTCTCTTCATTGGCCTCATTGAAACTAAAGTGGAGGACATCTCTAGAAGGGAAATTGACAAAATTGCAGCATGGATTTTTTTACCAACTTTGTGGGCAAATCAGGTATCCTTGCTATGTGGCGCAATGACTTAATCACTTTCACCCCTATCATATAGAATGATCAGTGCATTGTGGGAAACATCCAGTTACCTGATAAGGCTAAGTGGATAGTGGCAATTTGCTATGCTCATAAAAATTATCACACTCGCCGTGGGCTATGGGACACCTTAACTCCTTTACTGCACACAAAACTTCCAGCTATTGTAAGGGGGATTTCCATTGCATTTATGATGCAAATGATAAAAAAGGAGAGTAACATTTAAAATTCTCCTTTGGCAAAAGAGATGATGTTTGACCAACGAGGACCTCCATGGCGAAACTTCACTGGTCCCAGGTTCACATGGGCCAATAACAAAGATAAAATAGTCAAATCAGTTTGCGCTTGATCGCTTCCTCATTTCCTCCAACCTTCTTCCTTGCTCAAACTAAACACCTACCAAGGATTGCATCAGATCATTGCCACATTGATACATTGCTCTTCAAATCAACTCGGTAGAGAAGTGGAAATCATAAAGATGGCTAAAATTTAAAGACACATGGCTTTCTTACCCTATGGCATGGAAGTTAGTTTGGAAAAGTTGGCAAGCAAACTATGAAGGCTCCAAGGCTAAAAACATAGACAGAAAGTGTCACTGTACATTGAAGAACCTATTTTACTGGAGCAAGAGCAAGCTAAAAGACCTAAGTAAGCAAAGGGACACCCTTCAAGAAGATGCAATTATCAGTGGTGGGTTGCTCTCCACATGGTGATCGAGCACCAAGACATGGAGCTTAAGCCTCAAAGCAAATGAGATGAACTCAACCCTTGCATATCTCTTTTTGTTGGTGAGGCAAAGGGCTAAAATCCGATGGGATGCCAATACTCATTTCTTTCATGTCATTGCTTTTGCTCGAAGGAGATCTAACAGAATTAGCACTCTTAAGCTTGAAGATGGTCAGAACACGGATGATCTGATCTTGATCAACCAAGCCTTCATGAACTTTTCTCAGCATAAATGGAATGCTCAGCCTATCACTACCTCTGGTTGGCAAGTTTTTGAAGACAATAATAGAATCCCCCCTCAAATTTGTTGGGAGGTGATCAAAAATATGGGTGTGAATCATGCTCTTGGGATTGATGGCATCACCGCATCTTTCTACAAGCACTTTTGTAGAATCATTGGCTAGGATGTCTGGCATTTATAAAATTCTTTTGCTGTGGTACCATGGATTCTCAGTGGAAAGAAACTTTGGTCATTTTCTTTCCCCAATCACCCATGCTAATTGTACACAATGAAATTTAGGCCTATCGACTATGTAGAACTTCATACAAGGTCATAGCCAAAATTCTTGTGTGTCGGCTAAATAATATTCTCCCTAACATCATTTCAGAAGAACAGGGAGCATTTGTGCCTCATAGATCGATCTCTCATTATTATTTGGTGGTGCAAGAGATAATCAACAAATTTTAACATTCCACATCCAAAAGGCAGTTCATGGCAATAAAGATAGACATGGAACAAGCCTATGATAAAATGAGTTGGGAAACACTTGCTCTTGGATGTGAGAGTTTTCTATATGAATGAAATCATCAAGATCATCAAAAGTTGAGAGAATGTAAGAAGAATCAGTCTTCTTCTTCATTGATTTCTTAGATTTGGATGAAGGTACAAAGTAAAAATCAAATAAAGTAAGAGAAGCGAGGGATTTTGCACTCCCCTTCGTTGATACAATATGAATACTAGAAGAAGCTGAAGAGTTGTGGCTACAACTGTGGAAGGAGTGCTAGACTTGGTTGATGGTTGCACTAATGTGTTATCCCAGAGCAAGTAGAAGTTGTTCTTTGGGCTTCTACCTCCCTCAAGTTATTCTTAGCAACTTGCAAACCTTCTTTAGAGTTGGAGGTTTGAGCTACTTTAAACACACCAAGTAACTTTATCTTAGAAATTATTTACTTGGAGGTTTGGGATGAGATAGATATCCTAACCTTTCTGTCTTGAGAAGATCATGTGTATCCCTAAGGATTACTCAACTAGAGGTTGTTAGTAAGTATTTCTTAGAGAAGATAATGGCACCACATGTAGCTATGCTCAAGGTCCTTAAGGTAAAATCTTCAAGACATGTCCTAACATACGGTGGTAGGGACAAAAGTTTGGATCATGAGTCTTACCCACATCCTCCGGCCTCCTAAGCTCTGGTAACTAAAAATCAAGCTTCTTTAAGAGGTTCTTAAAGATCTTCTTGAGTACCTCCATATTTAATGAATAAGGTTTATTCAATTTATCGACAAAAGTAAGTAAGTGATAGTTACCTGGTGGTGGATAAGTATACTGCTATTGATGTTGTGGATGGGGATACTGCTAAGCGGGTGGTAGTGGAGGCCGCTGTGGTAACTAAGATGGTCGATATGATGACTAAGGCAATGGTAATGGTAGGGAGGCAGCTCGACATCTGTCAGCTGAACCACAGGCTGCTTCCCTTAACATATGGCGCCCACTTTTTCTTAAATGTCTTCTATGGTTTGGGCTTCATTGACTAATATTGGAAAGGTAAATGTTAGACCTCTCCTTGTAGACTAGCTGCCTTGTTGATTAATTTCTCAAATGTATTAATGGTGAACCCTTTAAGCATGAAGGTGACCGGGCCACAAATATTTTTGAGTAAAATTTCAATGGCATGCTATTCAGATAGTCGTGGTTCACATTTCATACTTAAATTGCACCATCTAAGAATGTAATCAATAAAGGACACATTGGGGTGTTGTTGAACTATAATGAGATCGCCCACAATTATCCTTTATTGAGCTCTAATAAATCTCTTAATAAATAGCTGCTCTAACTCAGCAAATGTCTTCACTGAACCATTGGGTAGTTCACCATACCAGTAAAATGTGATGCCTATTAAGCTACTGATGAAGAGGAAAAATAAGAGTGCATCATTGCCACTAGCATTACAACATCTGGCTCTGAAATATGCTATGTGCTTCGGGGTTCCCACTCCATAAAAAACTTTTGAAGGATGAGGCACAAAGCTCCCTTAGGGTATTAGACACCAACAAATTCCTTCGTAGGGTCTACCATTTGAATGATGAGCCACCTCTTGCCAACACATCCCTCACTTGCTCCACCATGTGTTTGATGTCTTTTTCATGCATGGAGAAGCTATCTACCACATTTCTATGCATGCGACCAATGTCTTCCTCCATAGGAATGCATCTAGGATGATCTAAAGTGAGTGCCCCTCACTATGGGGAGAAGGCTGGAAAATTGAGTTGAATTCTACAATGCCGACACCGCCATCAATTCTTCAATCTTTTCCCCATTTCATCAATATGATCATCCCTCTACCTATGCCGATGGAGGTGAGTTGAATGGACAGTGTTGTTCTCTTTAACTACAATACTTTCTTAACTGTGTTGATCTCTCCAAAGGGACCCCTTAGTATCAACCAAGTGAACTTCAATCGAATCCTAAAGGAGATCATCCTCATCTAGATTAAAGCTGACATTTCCCTCTTCATAATATGATCAGCCACTCCCTAGAAGCTCTTTCTTTTATATAAAGTACCATACTAAAATTTTGTCTTGGGAATGATCTAATCATGCTGGTATGAATACACGCCACGACCGGGTAGAGGTTGTGCTTACTGACAGAGATGCTCCTATCACAACCTGTCACTGGAGTGTTAGCTTTAGGAGGGTCGTGACTGCTAGAAGAGATATGCTTGTGACTACTCATGGGTATAGTAGTGTCCCTAGGGAGATCCAGTGCCATGGGGACTATAAAACTATCCCCTTCCCCTTCTACAACCCATGATCTCTAGCTCTAATGGTGGTGGTGGTGGTGGCACAACCAAGATGTCGCAGTTGCCACTCACTGATCAAGTAGGAGGTCAAGTAGGGGAACTTGCCTCACTTCGATGGTGTAGATGCCATAGCCAAATCACCAAAATGGCTTTCTTCTCCCTAGATAATATTTTCTGGGCTTTTGTAGGCACGATGGATGGTGGGCGCAGAGTAGATCAGTGTGGTGGAGAAAACACCACCTCTACCCTCACCGGGGCTTTCCCCCTATGACTGGTGGTACCCGTCAGCACTATGTTATCAGTCCTATCAGCCCTGGTGGTTCAATGACCAGGGAAATTAACTAGAGTGGAGGCCACCGACTGTCTAGAAAACCTTTATCACTCTCGCCCCTAACTATACTCGGCCTGATGCTCTATCACTGTGAATGTGCTTGGCAACACTCCTAGGGATGATCGACCTCAAGTCAAATAATGAATCTAACTCAATATCCATGTACCCCGCCACCTCATAATATCGCTTGTAGACCCAAGGCATAGAACTTCCTCCTGGCCCTAGCTAAAACCCATGGTAAGTAGGAGGTGGAGGCAATGCAGTTATCCTTTGATAGTCATCCTCTTCGTTTGATGCTTAGAGGGGGTGGAACTAGTTACTAGTCAGTAATGGGGAAACCTCATGAGTAGAACCCTCCTCTATAATGTTGGATGTGGCATCCATCTCCTAGGTAGCACACTCGTGGTGCCGCTTGATCTTCCTGCTCTTGTTGCATCGATGTGTGCAATGCTATGTACAGCTGAGCAAGGCGGTGTAGGAGCTAGATCCTACCTTGAAGGTAGAGGAGGCTATCTTCGAAGCCAAAATAACCTTCCCCTTAGAGGGGACCAACGAGGAGGTACTAGCACGAGCAAGTGGGAACAACTAACTGAGTAGAACTGCTTGACTAGTGGAACCTTGATCACCTTCCTCTTCAATTAAGGATACCAAGGCGGTGTCGATGCGATGAATGGCTTATGCCCACCACCTCATCTTGGCTAATAGTGGTGAGGGTCACCCTTGCGTGTGATGCAAGCTCCCTCAAATCCTACCCAAAGAACACTACTAGATGGGTGGAGTCACAGAGAGGTCGGCTAATCCAAGGCCAAAGCCATCCTCAACAGAAAGGAGAAAACAAACTTCTAAGATGCCATATGAAGACTGTCAAGACTGCACTAACTAATTTGAGCTATATGTCTGTATTTATTGAAATATAACTTGTATCAAATTTTTGCCTGATATTTGTTCCACACCACACAAATATGTTAAATGGGGTTCATTGGAGAGATTTGGATGTTTTGGAGGAGAGTCTTTTGCCATTTTATTTTTAATTTTAGAACCCATACTCAACCAATTTAGTTAGGTGGGTGAGGTTCAAAATTTTGAGGAGAGATTTCTTTCATCTTGAAGATTGTTTGTGTTTTATGTTTCTTGTTTGAAAATATGGATAGTTTGAAAGACCTATACTTAGCATGCTAAGAAGAGGTTGTGATTGTGTATTTGAAATATTTTTTTGCTTGTGAAGATTTGATTGTGTGATATTTTGATTTCAAAAATGAGGCTTCTTGCTTAACAAATTTGGTATGTTAAGTAGAGGTCACATGTGTTTGATTTGTGCTTGAAAATGAGACTTTCACTTAACAAATTTTGTATGTTAAGTGAAAGCCAAATGTGATTATGAGATAGAGTTGCTTTTCTTTGAAGATGGGAGTTCCACTTAACAAATTGGGTATGTTAAGTGAAAGCCCCAAATGTGTTTGAGATATGCTATTATTTTCTTGAGAATGAGACTCCCTTAACAAATTTGGTATGTTAAGTGAAAGCTCAAGTGTGGTTGATTTGAAAAATTAGATCTTTATTTAACAAATTTGGTATGTCAAAATAGGGATCAAATGTGTGTTGAAAAGAGACCCTCACTTAATAAATTTGGTATGTTAAGTGAAAGCCTAAATGTGTTTGATATATTTTTTGAAAGTGGGATTCCCACTTAACAATTTGGTGTGTTAAGTGGAAATTAAAGTATGATATGACTTGAGAATGAGATTCTCACTAAACAAATTTGGTATGATAAGTGGGAATCCAGTATGGCATGATTATGTGGCTCTTACTTAATAAATTTGATGTGTTAAATAGAACTAAACATATGCTTTGAAAATGAGGCACTTACTTCGTAATATCGGATATGCTAAGTGAAAGCCTAAATGTATGTTTTTTTTTTTTGAAAATGAGACCCTCACTTAACAAATTGAAATTGTTAAGTGGAGGTCAAATTTTACATTTTTTCAAATGAGATCCCCAAGTAACAAATTGAAATTGTTAAGTGAAAGTCAAATTCATGTTTGAAAATGAGACCCCTACTTTAACAAATTGAATATGTTAAGTGAAGGTCAAATTTTATGTTTTTGAAAATGAGACCCTCACTTAACAAATTGAAATTGTTAAGTAAAAGTCAAATTTATCTTTTGAAAATGAGACCCTCACCTAATAAATTGAAATTGTTAAGTGAAAGTCAAATTTTATATTTGATTCAGATCCTCACTTAACAAATTTGGATATGTTAAGTGGGAATCAAACATGGCATGATTTTCTTTTTGAAAAGAACCTCCATGTAGAAATCATGGAGGGTTTTGATTTTATGATTTTATGAGTTTCTTGAAAATGCTTTTGGAAAGTGTCATTTTTATGAAAGGAATTATTTTCTTTAAATTTCATGATGAACCTTGACTCACCAAGCTAGTGGTGAGGAACTTCTAAGTTTTTTATTATATCTCCTTTTGTTGATAAATTATTTTTTCACCTATTGGGGAACCCAATAGGGGTTTCAAGACCTACACATAGTGAGGTCTTAAAACATAAAGGATGTTGACTAACTTGTCTTAAGAATAAAATAATCTAAGTGCCATCGAAAGGAAAGATAGTCTCGAAATCACATGAAATACAAGTCCACTATCGATGCTTGGAGACAACAATCGTCTACTAGAGATGGAGAGAGGAACCATCCCTAGTAGAGTCACCAAAAAAATCTGTGGTGTTTATTGTTGGTTTGGTGTGCTTTGTGTGTATATGTGAGGGGACACCATGCAGATCCATAGATGTAATGATCGAGTATGACATTAAAGAGTAGTGTGCTATCTTGAGAGATAGAAGTCAATACCCTATAATAGACCTAATCACATAATAAAGACTCCTAAGACATGATGGGTCTTCACAAACCATAGATTTTTCCCTACTTTACATGAAAAGCAAAGTGGTTTATTTAAATCGAGTTCATTAAGTTCCTGGAGGGAAGCCTCATAATTAATTAAAATTTAAGAAAAGTGAATCCCTTAAGAATATTCTCGATTAAAGTAAGCGATTATTATCTTTAAAGAATTCAAAGATAGGACTATTAACAAATTGGTTATATTTCAGAAAATCAAGTGGGAGAGATCAAAATGGGAGAGTTATTATCAAAACTAAGGGAGATGAGTAGAGAGTGCTCATGATGAGGCTTAGTGAGCACTCCAATCCATCCTATGGATGGGCTTTATATATTTGAATTTGAAGAGATTTATTTATTTGAGTTGAATTTTTATTAAAATCTAAGACTTATTATTCCATAGTACAAGATTATGGAAATGCCTAAGAGGTAAGAATGTATGCTTGTAGCCCACAAAGGGAAACAGGACCTCTGATTCTAAATCTATGGAGCTTTGGTGAGGGCCAAAACATGACCTAAACCTAAGGCGAATATGGGTATATGTTTACCTCCACAAGAGAGAGTAAACCACCTGACTATTGAACTTATTATCACCTAGAGTGGCAGTCAACTAACTCCTCATATGCTTTAAATCCATATAGGCAAGTCATATGTTTTGTAAGATAGTTATGTATTTACTTAGAATAGAAACTAAGTCCTTAAGCTCACTCTCTAATGAGACTAGATCATGAAGGGCATGAATAATGAGTTAAATCTAATGTAAATTTTATCAAATTTTATTTGATTTTTGGACTTTTATTTTGATGCATAGAATTTTATATGCCTAAATAGAGAAATTGAATATGAGCAAAAAAAAGAGAAAGATGTGCCATCAAAGGCTCTAAAGGTTAAGCCTTTGTTCTAGATAGATGAAGCCCTCTCTTAGCAAGAGTGAAGAATATGACATGATATTATACATTTAATCATTCAACTATAAACATTTTATTATCTTGATATAATTCTTAGGCTTTTATGAGGTTATAAATTATTTTAAAATTATAGTTATGAGTTATTAATGGGATAGATAATTTATTTTTTATCCTAAGAGCCTAATCGCATCCTGGCCACACAGAAATCACCAATCATAAAGAAACTATTAAAATGCATGCTATTTCTAATGCACAAGATAAACAAAACATCAAACAATTTTATAATATTATCGTAAAAGAATAAAAGGTTGGTGCGATCAGGTACAGTTGTACAACCCGAAAAGAAATATGGGTAGCCGAGCTCTACCCTTATACATCCCGGTATAATGAAAAAATAATTATAATTACAAAATGATAAGTGTTATGGGGGGTCTTCATTCTTCATCCTTCATTCTTCACTCTTTATTTTTCATTTCTTCACTTTGCTTTATTCTATTTCTTTCTTTCTCTTGGTTTTATTGGGATGTTATTTACCCCAAAGGCATCACATGGTATATAAGACATGGTCTTACAACCAATGCTCATATTAATCCCCATAACACTTATCCTAATCCTAATGCAAAAATTACATTAAAGGAAAGAAATCAAAATAAATGTCGAGGATACCATACAACCCAAGTTATAGAAATAATTTAGACTTTCCCCACACATGGGTAACCACCGTCTAACTTAGGATTTTCTTAGAGGCTACGCAATGTGCACAGCAAAAAGCTTTTATATATTTTTTTATTATAGTGGCCCCTTAAGCACAACCCTTTGCATAAAATATGATTAGGCTAATATCGGCCTAACATTCAGGCTATGCACATACACCCTAACATCTAGTCTAAAATAACACATCACAAAACTAAACATTCATCAAACCATGCACCACCCTAACATAAGGTTAGAAATGTTGACTTAGTATAATGTGCATGTGTTAAAGCCAGTGTGGTGTGTCCTAACTATACTTTAGAGTAATGACTTACTAAGTGTGAGAGATTTAATTTATAAAGGGTTGATTTCTCTTTAAGTGGTTTAGTTGATTTGGGGATTTTTACTTAATATTTTCTTTTGTTTCATGTAGCCTACACTTAGCGAGTAAGTGTTATAAAGAGAAGAAAGAGAGGGAGAGTCTCTCTTTTATCCCTACCTTAAGTGATTTCTAAGATAAGTTAATCAATGAATTTTCTTTAATAAATAGTTTATTATGTGTTTTAATTAACCCTAAGTTTAGATTCATTCTAAATAGCCGTATTCAATAAGAAAGGCATCTTAGGATTAATTAGGATGAATTACTATCATATAACACACACTCATTCATTTTTTCTATCATGTATATCATGCATATGAATAATCTTAAGCATACCTATACATGCAATGTAAATCTTAGCATACTTTGATGATGAATGCAAAGAAATGTATTTTGAATTTAAATATTTCTTTTATTGATTGAATTATAAGTGCACGTGTTTGTTATGTAAAAAAGAGGGATTTTTCATCCATTAGCTAAATACACATTCACATGTATAAGAGTTTTAAGTGAGTACAATGCCATTATTTTCTACACTAGGAGTGTATGGTACAAGACCTACTTAGGAATACTTAAAGCCTTACAGCCCTGGGATGTCCAAACTAATATACCACTTTTGTTAAAAATATGTAAATGTATGAATAACTATAAGGATAGGAAGATTCATGCAAAAAGATTGTACTTGATTTATTTGATTTATGATTTTTTATTCATTGGCCACATCATACATACATATGTATAAGAGTTTTAAGTGAGTACGACGCTATTATTTTTCTACACCATGGGCATAAGGTACAAGACCTACTTAGGGATACTTAAAGCCTTGCAACCCCGAGATGACCAGACTGATATATCACTTTTTTCAAATATATATGAATGTACAAAAAGAACCACATGAGTAAGGAATCATGCAAGAAATTATGTTTAGTTTAGTTATGTAATTTACATATGTGATATGAAATTCTTCCTAAGTCTTAATAAGGAGATGTATAGGAATATATTTAGGCAGAGTTGTGCTCTTCTCAAATGAACTATACACTTGCAAATTCTATATGAATCCATCTTAAAATAGGAAAAGAGAACTTCATATTACAAATCTTATACTATTATCACATGCAAGCTTATATGTATTTATAATTAACATTGCTTCATTTTTAATAATTGATTTATAAGTTTTAAAAATATCTTTTGATTTAATATTGATAATAGCCACACATATATAAAAGGAAATATTTTATTTAGTTAATTTCAAAAGTAATGAACACATGATTTCGTATGGCAAGCAATATTTAACATGATTGGAAAGAAATAAAGGAATGTAATCACATGATTTCATTCACCCCTAATTAATTCTAAGGACAATCATATCAAATAAGGCTATTTTAAAATAAACCAAAATTTTTAAAGATATTTTTAACTTTAAATTTGATTTGATTTAAGAAATATGAGAGAGGTTTGCTAATCCCAACCCACCCCCATGTGTGAATTAATTTGGTTTAATGAAAGAGGTTTAAGTTTATTTTATATTTTGATTAGGTTAAAGTATGAATTAAATGAATTAATTATCCCTTATCTATGTCACCTTAATTAACTAATTAATAATAATCCAATATGATATGCATCCACATGAAAAGTAAATTTGCAATGCTCCTAAGAAATGAAAAGGGCCTAATGCAATTGGCTTATGATTAATAGTTAATTAAGCTTAAGGGATCTCTAATTACTTTTTTATGATTTTCTCACACATGCGAGCCAACCATAATTTCATTATCTCTTACCTTGGGTTATTGAACACCTAAGGAGCTACCCAAGATCAATTAAAGGTTGCTTAGGTGTGGATGAATTGATTTTTTTTTTTAATTTTAATTTCATGGAGCTTTTAATTAATTGATTAAACATTTTGATTATGCTTTAATTTGAATGATGAAATTGACTTAGGGGAAAGGATCAAGAGCAAGACCCCAATCTTAATCCCTAAATTATTTAAACATCAAATTAGATTTTGATTTCTTTCTTTTAAAAATTAATCATGTAATTAATCAATTAATCCTTTCATTAAACCATTAATTAATTTGAATTTTAAAGATAATGATGACTTAGGAAATGAATTAGGAAAAGTATTCCCAATCACATTCCCTAAGTGATCTTATTGTTCAAGAAAGGTAATTATGTTTAAATGATTAATCAAGTTACTATTCATTCCTTAATTATAATTAATTAGATTAAGAGAGTTGGCTTAATGAAGTAATTTCCATCAATAAAATCCCAAAAAAATAGGGGAGGCAGAGGTCATCCCCCTAAACTTTCATAAAAAATGTGACATTAATTGAGTGCTTAATCAAGGTGTAATTAAGCTATATATATTTTTGATAAAACTTTAATTAAGCCAAAATCATTATTCAAAATCAATTAATTATAATTTTCCTAGATTCTCCTTTGAAATATCTTCGAAATGAGCTTAAGTTTGTATTTTTTGGATTTTCTACAATTAGTTGGTCCTAATTAAAAACTAATTAATTAGCTCTAATTAAAGTCTTAATCCCGTCGGGCCACGTGGTGGTTGATGCAGTGTGCTTTTCATGTGGTGCAACAGGATTGGATATTTACGTAGTCACATCCACGCTCTAACTTAGTTAGTGGCGACGCTTTTCTATGAGCGTCGATCTAAGATTGGATGATCGTGATTTGATCCATGGTTTAGGAAAGGAATCAAAGGCTCTACCATAGGATTTGATCAAAGCTGTTCATCTTAATCACGTGAGATGGATGGCTCGCGATCTATTTCATTCATGAGAGATGAAAGATGGATGCCATCCATCTTCCCTCACTCGATCCGAGCTCACCCATGCTCAGATTATCTTTAATTTCTTTTCACACCTTTAGAGAAGGGAGAAACACACATCCAATGGTCAATTTTGCATGAGATTTAAATTTTCTTTGAAAAATACTAAGCATGATTTCCTTATAGCTACGGTTTTGAAGAATTATCTCATCGGAGCTAATGTCCAATGGTGTAACATTGGAGATAGCTCGCTAGTTAAGGTGAGGTCTGTTGAGGAGCTTTGAGCTTGATTTGGTGTGGGAGGCTGACATTGACAAATCCATGTACACAAAGGCTTCACGCTTAAAACGTTCTCATGGCTTGGAAGCTTGGGAATTGGTTTGGTGGTGTTCGATGAAGTGTGGTGTTGGTGTGGCTAAGAGGAATTTGGGTTTGATTAAGTGGAAAGGGAGTATTGCTTGGGAATGGGATGCCCTATTTTGGCCTTGCTCGAGAATGGGCAATATCGAATGGAGAGGGGAACCGCAAACACTCTAAAGGGCTTTCGAATTCACCTAGGAGAGGCCATAATGCAAGTGTCTGCATTTTCATGTTTGAATTGAGGGGGTATACCCCTCAATTTCTCATCAATGATGGACGACTCGTGTGCACATTTTTCACTGGCTCGTCACCGTCTAGCTGTCGAAATTGTCTCCATCAAGGTCAAGTCGCATGCTAGGGATGGGAGGAATGATGGGGAGTTGCCATGGACCCTGCAAGGATGCCATGGTTTTGATCTAATGGGTGCTTAATTTGGGTTGGCGGTGAGTCAACTCACCTCCCAAGAGTCCTTGGCCGACCTAGAGTGAGCTAGGAGAAGGTTCTATGGAGTGCTAATGAGCTACCATGGGATGGGCAAGTTGACTTTAGCTTTGATCCAATAGTTTTAAAGTTAAAATTCTATGGTTTGATGGTTAATCTCCTTGGCGTGGTCCACTTGGCTTTTGGGCTGATTTGGAAATGAAATGTGACATGCTTGGGTCGGGTTTGACTAAGTCTTAGGGTCCCATAAGTTGGTTTGGAGTGATTTGGATTCATTTGGGTTAGGTTAGGTTGGGTTGACCAATTGGTCAAATTGTTAAACTAAGTTAGTTCATATGATGATTTGGTATATTTTGGTTCAATTAATTTGGATTAGTTTGGTCTAGATTTGGTTTTGATTCATTTGGATTCAAAAGGATCACATTGGTCAAGTGACCAATTTGACCAATTTGGCCAAATTAGGTTGAGGTGTTGAGTCAAGTTCAATTGGTTGATTGAAAATAATTGTTTGGTTTAGTTTAATTTGGAATTAATTTGAATTTTGGTCAATTTGACCATTTAAGTCACTTTTGGGCAAGGTTGGGTCAAGTTGATCAGTTGGTCAACTTGTGCTCAACCATGGCTTTGGTCAAGTCCAACAAGTGATTTGTAATGAACTTGAGCCATTGGTTGCAATCAATTTGGATTAAATCATGATTTGACTCATTATGGCTTTTTAGGCCAATTTTGAGTCAACTTAGGTCAAGTGGCCAATTAGGCTTGATTTGGCTCAATTGATGAATAGGTCATGTTCAATCATTGATTATGAATGGATTTGAGTCAATGGTTTCAATCAATTTAACCTATGATGCATTTTGGCTAGTTTGGGTTTCATTTGGGCTAAGTGTTGACTTGGTCAAAAGCTAGGTTTGACTTAGTTTGACCAAATTCAAGGTGGTTGATCACCCCATGGTGATTTTTGATCATTATTGAGGTTTTATGGGCTTAATTCAATCCAATTTGAGTTGGATTAGAACTTGGCTTAAAAAGATACTTTAGGTCACTTTAGGTCAAGTGAGCCTAAATGAGTCAATTGGCTTGCTCAAGGTTTGATTCAAGTTTAGTTGAACCCCATATGAGCTTAGGATTGAAATATAAATTCAATTGCAATTGGTTTAGAGCCAAATGGGTTTTGGTTCATATGATAATTTCAAGTCAAAAGGTTTAACTTGGACTTAATTTGGGTTGACTTGGATTTGGTTTGATAATTATGGTTTATGTTTATATTTGGATCAATGATTGAAGGATTAATTAAATCATGAAGAAATCCAAGAGTTTGAGTTGATTTGGGTTTCGTTTAGCCAAGTTCAAAAGTTTGGCTAAAGAGCTAAAATTGGGAATTTGGTTTGATTTGAGTTTGGTTTTGGTCATTTGAATTTATATTTCATTTATATTTGTGAATATAAATAAAGGTATAAATGGGTCATGAGAAAATCACTTGAGTTTGGCGTGATTTGGAAGCAAATTTGATTAAGGTTAGGGATGTAGGTCAAAAGGGCTAACTTGGGTTTTGATTTGGTTTGATTTGAAGGTTTGAATTTGGATTTCATTTATATTTGTAAACATAAATGAAGGAATGACTGCTTTATAAAGAAATCAACCAAATTTGAGTTGGTTTGAAGGAGTTTTGGCTAAGCAAATGAAGGTGGTTCATATAGCTTAAGAAGAAATTTTAGAATCTGGAGTTAATCATGGGTTTCAATCATTTCAAATTTAGAATTGATTTATGATTTGGAATTTGATTTGAGATTGAATTTGATATTTGAGAAAATCAATTGGATTGCAGTTGATTTGGATTTGGTGAAGACTAAGTGAATAAGATAAAATTAAAGGGCCTCGGAAGGGATTTAGAGTTTGAATTTGGTGATGGATTTCAATCATTAGATAGTTGGATTTTATTTGGAATTTGAATTTGAATTTGAATTTGAGGTTTGGTTTGAAAGAAGGAAGCAAGGATTAGGTTTGGGCTATAAGGTAGGCAAGTCTTCCTAAATCCCTAAAGCATGATATATTCTTATGGCTAACTCTTCTAAGTCTCTAGGGTTGGTTAAGTATTCACCTAATCACTAGAAGTGTCTTAAGACTAAAGAACTCTTAGTGTCTATGAGAGTCCTAGATCTCTGATGAAGAAGTTGAGAGCTCACTCCAAAAGTGATGTCAATAGAGGTCGACTAAGGGAACTCATCCTCACTTCAATTGGTGGAGTAGATGAAGAGGGATCCTTTAGCTGTAGCTGGTTCACTAAGGGGGCTTTCTTCTCCCCAGATACTATCTTCTGTGCCTTCGTAGGCATGGTGGATGGCGGTACTTAAACTAGTGATAGTGGGCGAGGAGTAAATAGGTGTGGTGGAGACAACATTAGCTCTACCCTCGCCAGAGCTTTCCCCCTACGACTAGTAGTACTTGTAGCACTATGCTATCGGTCCTATCGGCCCTAATGGTCCAATGATTGGGAAAATCAACTAGATCAGAGGTCACTGACTATTTAGCAAACCTCCGTCTCTCTCTGCTCTTTTACTGAGCTATTACTCGGGCCTCTGATGCTCTGTCACTGTGAATATTCCTGGTAACACTACTAGGGATGATCGACCTAAAGTCAAATAATCTATCAGACTTTGAACATCCGTCTACCTTGCCTACCTGCTGTAATACCATCCATAGACCGACATAGGACTTCCACCTATCCCAAGTCGAAACCTCATGGTATGTAGGAGGTGGAGGCAATGCAATTATCCTCTAGTAGTCCTCCTCTTCGTCTAATGCTGAGAGAGGGTGGAACTGGATGCTAGTCAACAATGGGAAAATCTCATGTGAAGAACCCTCCTCTGCAATGTGTGATGCGGCATCCATCTCTTAGGAGGCATGCTCGTGGTGCTGCTTAATCTCGTGATTCCGCATCATGCGTGTGTGGCACTATGTATGGTCGAGCAAGGTAGTATGAGAGCTAGATCCTACCAAGGTGGGAGGCTATCTCAAGCCAAGATAACATTCTCTTAGGGACCAACGAGGAGGTGTTAGCACGCACCTGAGCGGTAGTGGAAACAACTGACTGAGTAGGAACTACCGATCAGGAACCTGACCACCTTCCTCTTCAGGAAAGTATACTTAGTCTCAAGGTCGATATGGATGACTAGCTTCTACCCAGCCACCTCATCCTAGCTAACAGTGGTAAGGGTCTCCCCATCACAGGTGATGTGGGCTCCCTCAAATCCTCATCCAAAGAACACTAGATGGGTGGTGAGTCAGAGGAGGTCTGAGCAGGTCAAATCCATCCCAAACAGAAAAGTGAAAACAAACTTCTAAGAGCCTAGATGTGATGACTGCACTGACTAATCTGTGCTGTATGTCTACATTTGTTAAAATATAACTTATATTAGATTTTTACCTTGAGATTTGTTCCATGAAAGTAATAGAAGTTTGGAGTTTTGAACCCACCAATAATTCAAATATATTAAATGGGGTTCATTGGAGAGATTTGGATGTTTTGGAGGAGAGTCTTTTGCCATTTGATTTTTGATTTTAGAACCTATATTCAACTGATTTAGGTAGGTTGGGTGGGGTTCAAAAATTTGTGGAGAGATTTCTTTTTTTTTTATAAAATTAATTGTGTTTTATATTTCTTGTTTGAAAATATGGATAGTTTGAAAGGATTTCTACTTAGCAAATTTGGGTATGCTAAGAAGAGATTGTGATTGTGCGTTTGAAATATTTTTGCTTGTGAAGATTTGATTATGTGATATTTTAATTTAAAAATAGGGTATTTTAGTTAACAAATTTGGTGTATTAAGTAGAGGCCACATGTGATTTATTTGTGCTTGAAGATGAGACTTTTACTTAACAAATTTGGTATGTTAAGTGAAAGCCAAATATGATTGTAAGATAGATTTGCTTTTCTTTGAAGATGGGAGTCCTACTTAACAAATTTGGAATGTTAAGTGAATGTCCCAAATATGTTTGAGATATGTTTGTTTTCTTTTGAAAATAAGACTCTCACTTAACAAATTTGGTATGTTAAGTGAAAGCTCAAGTGCAATTGACATGAAAAATTGGATCCTTATTTAACAAATTAGTTGTGTAAAAATAAGGATCAAATATGTGTTGAAAAGAGTCCCTCACTTAACAAATTTGGTATGTTAAGTGGAAGCCTAAATGTGTTTGATATTTTTTTATTTTTCATTTTTTGTTTTTTTTAAAATGGTACTCCCACTTAACAATTTGGTGTGTTAAGTGGAAATCAAAGTATGATATGACTTGAGAATGGGAATTTCACTTAACAAATTTGGTATGTTAAGTGGGAATCTAATATGGCATGATTATGTTATTCTTACTTGACAAATTTGATGTGTTAGGTGGAACCAAATATATGCTTTGAAAATGAGACTCTTACTTAGCAATATTGGATATGCTAAGTGAAGGCCTAAATGTATGTTATTTTTGTTTTGAAAATGAGACCCTCAATTAATAAATTAAAATTGTTAAGTGGAAGTCAAATTTATGTTTTAGAAATGAGACCTCCACTTAACAAATTGAAATGTTAAGTGAAAGTCAAATTCATGTTTTGGAAATGAGACGCCCACTTAACAAATTGAAGTTGTTAAGTGAAAGTCAAATTTTATATTTTGAAAGTGAGGCCCACACTTAACAAATTAAAATTGTAAAGTGAAAGTCAAAATTTATGTTTTGAAAATGAGACCCCCACTTAACAAATTAAAATTGTTAAGTGAAAGTCAAATTTTATGTCTTGAAAATGAGACCCCCACTTAACAGATTGTGATTGTTAAGTGAAAGTCAAATTTTATGTTCATGAAAATGGGACCCCTACTTAACAAATTGAGTATGTTAAGTGAAAGTCTAATTTTATGTTTATGAAAATGCGACCTCTACTTAACAAATTAAATATGTTAAGTGAAGGTCAAATTTGTAATTGGTTTAAAAAAAGATTCTCACTTAAACAAGTTTGGAAATGTTCAGTGGGAATCACACATGGCATGATTTGCTCTTGCAAGGAAGCTTCAACTCCAACATATGTGAAATTTGTTAGTTGAAGTTTCAATTTATTTGAAAAATGTATTCCTCATTCAATAATTTTGAGTATGTTGAATGGGCATGATTTTTTTTCAAGAATGTTCTTTTGAAAAGAACCTCCATATAATAATCACAGGGATCGTTAAGTGGAGGGGTTTTGATTTTGTGATTTTGTGAGTTTCTTGAATGGTGCTTTGGAAAGTATCTTTTTGTGAAAGAATTTTTTTTTTAATTTCATGTGAACCTTGCCTCACCAATCTAGTGATGAGGAGGTTCTAAATTTTTATTATCTCCCCTTTCGTTGATAAATTATGTTTTCACTTATTGGGGAACCCAATAGGGGTTTCAAGACCTACACGGAGTGAGGTCCTAAAACCTAAAGGATGTTGCCTAACTTTGCTTAAGAGTGAAATAAGCTATGTGCCAACAAAAGGAAAGATAGTCTCGGGCTCACATGAAATGCAAGTCCATTATCAATGCTTGGAGACAACAATCATCTACTGGAGATGGAGAGAGGAACCGTCCCTAATGGAGTCGCCAAAAAAATTTGTGGTGTTTATTCTTGGGATTGGTGTTTGGTTTGTGTGTATATATGAGGGGGCACTGTACAGATTCGTAGATGTACTTATTAGGGTGATCGGGTACTATATTAAAGAATAGTGTACTATATTGAGAGATAGAAGTTACTATGCTATAATGGACCTAATCACCAAATAAGGACTCCTAAGGTATGATGGGTCTTCGAATATACCAGATATTTTTCCCTACTTTATATGAAAAAGTAAAGCAAAGTTTATTTAAACTGGGTTCGTTAAGTTCCATATGAAGGCAAGCCTCCATAGTTAATTACATCTTAAGGGAAGTTAATCCCTTAAGAATACTCTCAATTAAAGAAGATGATTATTGTCTCCAAAGAATTTAAAGATAGGACTATCAACAAATTAGTTATATTTTAGAAAATCAAGTGGGAGAGATCAAAATGGGAGAATTATTATCGAAACTGAAGGAGATGAGTAGGTAAGTGATATCTACCTGGTAGTGGATATGAGTGTTATTGCTAATGTTGTGGAGGGGATACAAAGTAGGCTAACCAGAAATTGAGGTTGTCGATATGATGGTGGCAAAGCGGTGATAGAGGAGGTCTGTTTCGATGTCTGCCTAACAAATACCGCTTTCCCTTATCAACTATCGTGACTACCTCTGTCTTTTTCTCAAATGCCTTTTCTGGTCTGGGATTGGCTGACTGATCTCGGAAAGGTAACTGTTTGGCTTCTCCTTGTAGACTAGCCACCTTATTGATTAATTTTTCAAATGTCTTAATGGTGAATCCTTTAAGCATGAAGACGATTGGGCCATGAATATTCTTGAGTAGAATTTTAATGGCATTTTGTTCAGACAGCTGTGGTTTGTATTTCTTACTTAAATTGTGTCATCTAAAAATATAATCAATAAGGGGCTCATCGGAGTATTGTTGAGCTATAATGAGATCGCCCACAATTATCCTTTGCAGAGCTCCAACAAATCTCATAATAAAAAGATGCTCCAACTCAGCAAATATCTTCATTGAACCATTGAGTAGTTCAGTGTACCAATCGAATGAGATGCCTATCAAGCTGTTGATGAAGAGGTGAAATAAGAGTGCATTGCTTCCACCGACAATGCAACATCCAACTCAAAAATGTGCTATATGTGGGTTCCTTGTTATCAAAATCTTGAAGGACGGCATAAAGCCCTTAGGGTATTGGACACCATCAAATTTCTCTAGGTAGGATTTTGGAACAGATGAGCCAGCTCAAGCTTGCACCAACACATCCCTCACTTATTGCTTCACCATATGATTTCGAATTTGATTTGAGAAAATCAATTGGATTGGGGTTGATTTAGATTTGGTTAAGGCAAAGTCTATAAGATAAAATCAAAGGGCCTAGGAAGGGGTTTGGAGTTTGAATTTGGTGATGAATTTCAATCATTGGATAGTTGGATTTAATTCTGAATTTGAATTTGAATTTAAGGTTTGATTTAAAAGAAGAAAGCGAGGATTGGGTTTGGGCTATCTGCAGCAAGTCTTCCTAAATTCCTAAGGTACAACTTATTCCTATGGCAAACTCTTCTAGGTCTCATGGTTAAAGTGTTCCCAATCACTAGAAGTGTCACACTAAGAACTTAGTTTCAATAAAAAGTCAGATGAAAGTTGAGAGCTCACTCCAAAAGTGTCAACAAGTTTATAGCACTTTTTTTCCCCATTAAAATCTAGTTAGCTTGATAACTTCAAATTCTTTTCTTCGGAAAATAGAGCATAAGATCATTAGCTAAATGAAGTGATTTCTTAGGCTCATCTGTTAGATAAATTTGTTTGTCGATTGGATGTCATTTTGACTGATTTCAATGAAGTCCGGCGCATTTCAGCTCAATTTGTACACTATTACATCCAAGTTCTTTAGATTTGGCAGGCTTGACTCGACTCATGTAGCATATATGGAGGTCAACAATGGATTCATGTAGAAAGAAAAAAAAAGGATAAGCAATCATCATGATGATGAAGGGTCGAACCTCATAACAACATGGTTAGTTGCTAAATGTGAATATCATAATAGATGTCAACACCAATCCGTCCAACATCTGCATTCATAAATAAATAATTTACTGACAAAGAGGATCAAGTTTTTGTACATGTGATAAAACTTTAAATAAGAAAACTTTTAGTGTTAACCACTAACATTCTATAGGGGATGTTGCAGACAATGGTAGATACACATAAGAAGATGTTGGAGCGCTTGTCCCTTCTACATCTTTAGAATATATGTATAACATATTTGATAAGTTGCGGGTTGTTCATATTGTTTTTCCTATGATGCTTCACAAAAAAAAAAAAAAAAAAAAACAAAACATTCCATGGGAAATTGGAAATTCAGTAAAATAGCTCTATACTCTCTCCCAAGTGTATGATTAGGAAAGAAAGTTATTATCTAGCAAACGAGTAAGACAAAGAATAAAACAACTCATTACTAGTTTAAAGTCAGCATATATGACAAAATCATTCCATTTTTCACATTTTTGAAATCTCACCTCACCAATGCCCTTAAAGCAAATTAAAAGCATGCATATATCAATATCTCATCTAACCTCAATATATGCAACAAGCCTTTATCCCACTATGTGGGATCGCTATATATATAATCGAAGTTGTATGGTTGTAGCATTAATAACAACTCACATACTTCATTGTTATTGGAGAAGCAATGAATCCGACACCAATAGGAAATCTACATATGAGATTAACACTAAAACGCGAGATCAATTTTAGTGATCTCATTATTCAATTATGTAGGCTTTCAAGATCAGTTCGACGTGAAATTTGTATAGGATGGTTTTTTCTACTCGTGTACGTAGGAAAGAAGTCCTCAAGAACACTGAGTTCACCGCCATAATATAGAACTAAACAAATTGTATCCAATCTCATTTTTAAATCTAAATATGTCTATTGGAGACACTCAACCTGAATATCACACATATTTAAATCAATCAAATTCATAAGAAATATATGAATTGAGTTGTCTCTATGTGACAGATCAAAAAAATAACTTTGTGCTAAAAAAAAAAACTTTAATGTTAGCTATAAACATAAAATTAAAAAATTCCTAAACATTATGTATAATCTCACATAACCGTAAAAAGCTTAAAACATAGATAGGATTTAAACACATAATCTATTGCAATCACAATTATATAAACTATGTCACACCCTTTTTCTAATAAGTAATTTCATGCAAGTAGTCATATTGATAAAATCGAGCAATTTTGATCATCATAATTATAAATAATAATCTTCATAAATAATCAAATAAGAAAATAAAATGGACAAAAGAATATCATTATTCAAGTTAAAAAGATTTTCCTTCTCCTTTTATAGACTGGATCAAAGCTTTTATTCTTATAGTTCATTACTTAGTACGTATTAATGCCTCTCTTGAGGGAATTTTTTAACCTTACTTTAACCTTAGGCTAGGATCTGTTTGGGGCAATGCAGCATTATGAAAAATATAATGATAAAACTGTTGCAAAATTTTTATAAAATATTCAAATCACATCTTCTGAGAGACTCTACAAGATTAAATTTAAAAATATATAATTTCAATTGAAAGCTACGTACATAGCTGGAGAATCAACCTGATATTAAAGGAAATTAAGTGTTTTAGGCAATTAATTAAAGTATATAATTAACGATAATAATATGGCGATAAATGTGTCATCTTATTCAAATCGCACTATTTGAACCGCCGCCAACTATCTCAAAAGGAATTTCAATTAAAAGCTACGTACAATGCATGCGCCTCCATGGATACATAGCTGGAGAATCAACCTGATATTAAAGGAAATTAAGTTTTTTAGGCAATTAATTAAAGTATATAATTAACGATAATAATATGACGATAAATATGTCATCTTATTCAAATCGCACTATTTGAACCGCCGCCAACTATTCTATCTTAATTATTGCATCTAGATATGGAAGATATTAAATCTTACTGCAATTTGTACGGGCTCATTTCCAATCCCTTTGAAACCTTGAAGGCTCTCTTTATAACCGCCTCCTTCTCACCTTCCTCCATCAGAGTCCCTCCCTTCTACGCCAGTCCTCATCATCTTCTCTCAACCCCTTCCGCCATATCCCACTCATCATCCACTCCCACCGTTGCCGCCGCCGCCTGCAATACTCTCTTCAATCTCCACTACACCCATCACCTGCACCATTATTATTTTTTAACATCTACGTTACTACCCATTTATTTATTTAGTCTCATTGATCTGGCAGAGAGAAAGAACTGCAAAGCTGCATATAAAGGATCTGGCAGATTACTTCCACCTTCCTATAACTGTAAAGGAACTCCGCATTTGCTCCACCACCAAGAGAATTTGTCGAAAGCATGGGATGTCTTGATGGTCATCGAAAGGTTCAGTTAATCATCTTTCTCTCTCTCTCTCACCATCTGCCAAATTTTCTAGCTAAATGTTGTATAAAAATTTGTTGATGAAATGGTTAAGCAGATCAAAAGCATAGAAATAAGAATCTCCAACTTGTTAAGGATTTTGGGAGGAAGCATTGAACTGCAGAGATTAAAGCTTAGAGCTCAGAGAGCAAGAATATGTGCTGGCCTGCCACCTGAATCATGTATTATTTGTACCAGTATTGAATTTGTGTTTTTAGGATTGGAGATCTTTGCTGTATTCTTATGAATTTAAATTCAAATATATTAAATAAATATTACATGACACTTAAGATCTTATCAAATATGATTGTATCTTCAAGATCATAAGCTTTGTGATTTTTTCATTATATACATCACATATTCTTATGTATTTATATATCTAATTAAAATTAAATATTATTCAAATGAGAGATAATTTAGAGCTTATTTGGGATTAATATTAATTTATATTTATATTTTTATTATTATTTTAAAATATATTTATTTGATGTAATTTTCTGTATTTTTTATTTATTTTTTAAAAATAATTATCACCAATATATATATATATATATATTATCATTATTATTATTATTATTTATACTTTTTATTATTATTTAATTATTACTATTATCATTATTATTATTATTTTTATACTTTTATTATTATTTGTTTTGAGTGTTATTGCCACTACCGTCTATTTACAGTTTGACATAGACAATTTATTAATTAAAAGCGTTGATTATTTTGTCATTTTTTTCATTCTACCATTCTCAATTCCTCCCCTTTCAACTATAATTTAGTTCATTTCTTCAAGAATTTTGCCATCCTATAGCTTACTACGAGCTAGTATTTGTCTAAGCATTAGACAAATAATCTCTCATCCCCGTTTAAACTGCCCTCTTCAAATTTAAAATACTATAAAATTCAATTTGATCTAAATAAGTAACGAAACTAAACTCAACAAAATATAAATGAATGACATTTCAATTTTATTTAAAATTATGCATAGATTCCAAATTAGTTGTAAAATTAAGCATTCTATAAAAAAAAAGGAAAAGGTGGAAAAAAAAGACAACCTTCAAGAAGGGCGAGATCTTTTGTTGCTGCTACATCACTTGTATTGCTTGATGTGTTCAGCTTTTGCAGGTGTAATCTTAACACACTTGCCATGGAACCACTTCTCACAGACATCGCAACATATCCAGAACTCGCCGGAACCATTATTTTCCCCACAAAACATCGGCATGCTCATCTTCTTCCTCCTCTTCATCCACATCTTCATCCTCATCTTCTTGCTGCTGTGATCCCTTTGTGTTCTTCATGAAATGAGGCTCTGCATGCTGCTAAATACTAAGCAAAAAATATGATGAACACCTCTACATCACAATAACAAGTAAGGTTGAATCGACAAATAAGCTATAGTTTTCTGAGTTGTGGTTCAAGCCATTTGAGAAAATATAAGAAATTTCTTCGCACTCAGAATCTGCTGATAAGTCATAAAGTAACTAGTGAAGAGTATGAAACATGTTTGTCACATATGGATGACACTTTCTTGACAAGAAGATGAGAAAGGTGAGTGCTTTGAAGTTTCAAAGGCTTCAATGTTGATGGAATTGATAAAGACAGGGAATAAAGGTAGAGATAGAGTTGCTGAAAGAGGGAGAGGAAGAGAAGAAGGAGAATCGGAGATGAAAATTTTGTTGGCAAAATTTGGGTGGAGAAACAACTGTAAACTTAGTAGTAGGCTATTTAAAACTTGGGATATTTAGCATAGCACATCTTATGTATTTATATATCTAATATCTAAAATTTGATATTTATAAATATAATATTTTTCTATGGATCACTTGAAGTTAATGATAGTGCTATTTTAATGTAATATTAAAGATTTAAATAATATTTATATAAAGATTAAAATTTAGGTATTAGACATATAAATATATAGTAATTGTGCTATATACAAAAAATTAAACATTATGTGCGCTATGCAAGGCATGCATTCAATATGGTGTGAATTGCTCGTATGTGATTATGAATGCACTCAACATAATAACAATGAATCAACCCAGTGAACAACTGAGATACTGATTGTGACTGACAGTTAAATATTTATTTTTCTTGAATATCAAAACACATGATTAATTTATTGATTAAAGCATTAAAAAATTAGAAAAAGAAAGAAAAGGTAGAATTGTAGAGAAGGCATATGGTGAATGTAGAAGTCCTGCATTACCGGTTTTTCTGCGATATTTTTATTATGCTTTGGACTCACAACTTCAAATGCATTTGATCATATCAAAGAGTCGCTTCCTGCATCATAGCAACCGAAATTATAGAGGCTCAATATTTCAAAATCTAAATGGTTCCAAATAAGTAATGGCACAACAGCAAATCAAAATAGCAGCAGGACCTGTTTGCATTATTCGGTTATTTATTTTGTTATTGCAGCAAATGAGACGATGTTTGTTATTTTTTTTGTATTTCAGCATGACATATCACTTCTAATAAAAAAAAAGAATACAGAAAATAAATGAAGTGAGATGAAAAGTCAAGGAGCCGTTTGAGATCACTTTTATTTTTTATTTTTTATTTTTATTTCATTTTATTTTATTTTGCCTAAAATAAAATCTGTTTGAATATACTTATTTTAAAATACTTAAAACATCGTTTAGATATTTAAATATTTTTAAAATAATATTTTATATTTTAAAAATAAAAAAATAAAATCACATAAAAATATTCTAAATAAATGTTTTTCAAAATAATATAAAAATAAAAAATACAAAAATAGAAAATAAAATTGATCCCAAACCCTAAGTTATATTCTCAAAAGTACTTAATATTCTCTCTTAGTCTCCATGACTTCAAAGAAATAAGGTGCACTATATCACAAAAATATTTTATGTTTGTTTTTTAGATTAATTACCCACTTTATATCACAACCAGCTTATTTTATTGGTCTATAACTTCTATATTGGATATAAAAATGCTTTAAAAAGTAATAAAAAAATGAGCTATATTAAAATATACAACTTAAAAACTGACATTTTTGGTACTTGAGACCTCTTTCAAAAGGTAGAGGTAGACTTATGTTTGAAAGGTACACATAGATCTAAGAAGACTTGATTAGATAGCATAAAAATTAATCTTATTTTTATTAGAATTAAATGAGAATTTGACACCTAATAGAACACAATGAAAAAAAAAAAAGATTATGTAGCCAACCCCACCTAATAGGATAAAGGCTTGTTGTTGTCATCATTATTATAGACCTCTTTTGAAATAAATGAAAGAGCTCAAATACTGAGGAATATTTAGAAGAGGCTTAATAAGAGTACAAAAAACAATGTACTGGAGAATTGAAAATCAATCAATATTACTGAAAATGATAATTAGGTATAATGTTTAGTAACTAGGATCTAACCGAGAAAATATAGGAATATATAGGAAGTAAATTCTACAGATATGGAAATCGATGGGAGCTAGAAGAGATCCTAGAAAGTACTTGAGATGACTTCAAAGACTCAAGATACTAAGCTCTATTACTTAAACAAAAAATAAGGATGGCGGGCTCTCAAAATTCATCACCGACTCTCGATTAAAAGAGTGGATTATGAGTGTGAAATTTTAGAAGATAGATGGAATAGTAGATAAGACACTACCCAAAAATTTCACCCTCATTTTGTGAGAATTTTAGATTTAGTTCCAGGTTTCCTATAGGCTCAAGCACCTATAGCTAATTACCTCTCTCAATATTGAGAAAGAACTTAAGGTTAGTCATTAAATCGCTAAATGTGTAGCTTATAGTAGTAACATCTCGAGTTTTGAAATTTATAATTTATGAAATTCATTATTTTTTACCTAAAGCGAATGATTGGGAGAACGATGATGCACCCGACCTAGATCTCATAGTATCGTCATGTCGGGTTGTCTTAGTCACCTATAGTTAATTACCCTCTCAATATTGAGAAAGAATTTTCGATTAAGGCTAGTCCTTAAATTGCTAAATGCGTAGCTTATAGTAGCAACATCCGAAGTTTTAAAATTTATTATTTATGAAATTCATTATCTTTTACTTAAAAGCGAATGGTTGGGAGAAGCGATGTGCGAATCTATCTCATCTCATCATTCGTCATCCAGTGGGTCTCTAGAAGGAGGTCCCAACTGACAAGGATCTTTATCGCCAGGGGTTGTCATCAAGTAATCCTTGTAGAGGGTGGTGTTTTCTGACAAGTTTAAGTCTACTTTAGCTAACATAGAGCTTTTTGCCCTATCAAGAATATATCATGATTCACAACTCAAAAGATAGAGTCATTTGAGAGCATACTCTGAGGCCAGTGATAATGATGTCATTTGGCATCAAAAACCGTGCTCGTCGTCACATCAAATGAGAGCTCATCCAAACCATGGCAAAAGACATAGTCACATCCTTACTACATGAGATTGATTGAGAGTGGACATAATAGAATATTTGATTTGACACTAGATCTTTGTGAGCTAGAGTTTTTCTTAATTTGTCATCTTCAAACAAGGTATATTGAGTTTTAGCTTAAAGTTCTTTAGGTTGATGGTTTTCACTTAATCATTTTAAGCTTAATGATATATTAGATTTCATATTTGAATTGATATTTAATTTAAATTAATTTGACCTGAAATTATGATTATATTTTGATGAAACTATCCCCACTGATTGAAATCTTCATTCAATACATCCATCATCGGGTAATTTATTATTTCATGTTTGATCCTATCGACTCCATTAATTTAATAATAGATCGATCTACTATCATATAATAGAATTAGCTTCTAAAATATCTTATTGAGTTGATTCTTAATATTATTATTTGATTTTTTTGGCTTTGTTATTAATTCATCCTAAGACTCAACTGAATCAACCCGCATCATCCGAGATACTAAGTTTAAGCATTCAACATAATGTGAGGGATCATGGGTTATTTAATTTAAAATTGATTTAACTTTAGAGATTTGGTGTTGCTTATTTATTGAGTTTTATTGCAACTTTATAGTTTTAGATAAAATTTTAGCATCATTTTGACAGCCTTCCAACGTCATCCCCACATAGGCTACAACAAGGGAGCTGAGCCTACCCACCATGTCAAGAAAAGTATGTATAGGTGATGTAAACGCCACTACTGAATGCGTCATCCCACCATGCCAAGAAAGACATATATGAGTCTCTGAAGCACTTGCATGTAACACATATTTTCCCACCACACCAAGAATGGCGTGTACAGATACTTATATACTTGCAATGTCAAGTTAAAATATTAATTTTAACTTTGTAGTTCAATTTTTATTAAGTTATTTATGCCTCTTATTAGTGTAAAAATTTGACAGCATTTCAATATCGTCCCCATGTAGGGGGACTACTTCGGGTATGTTGGGCCTGCCCACCATGCTAAGAAAGGCGTGTATGGGTGGTATAAACCACAGCCTGAATGCGTTATCCCACCATACCAAGAAAGGAATGTATGAGGCATTGAGATAGATGCTGAAACAGATTTCCCCGCCACGCCAAAAAAGACGTGTACGGGTACTTATACACATGCAATGTTAATTCAAACAGTAATTTTATATTGTAGTATGGCTTTATTTGCTATGTAGGCCCGTCTGCAGTAAACGCTAGATCTCGACATCATCCCCAGGGGCTACTTCAAGTATGTCAATGCCAAGACGAAGACATGTATGAGTGGTATAAACTATGGTTTGAATGCGTCATCCCATCATGCCAAGAAAGGCATGTATGGGGCTCTAAAGTACCAGAGAAACATATTTTCCGCACCAAGAAAGACGTGTACAAGTACTTATACACATGCAAACAAGCACAACTTTCCTCGCCGCTTCAAGAAAGATGCGTACGAGTACTTATATATCAACACAAACTTCACGGCAGCGCGGAGACGCGATGCTGCGGATGGCGATGCTGCGGATGCTCGAGGGATCGTGTGCGGATGTCTGTGTGTCAGAGTGGTGCGCGGAGGAAATAATGCGTTACTCGACACTTCCTCTCTTCTCTGCTACGGAGGCAGATAGAGAGGGAGACCGCATCAGGCCGCTTGAGTCACGCGAGAGAGGGGAGAGGGAGAGGTCGTAGTATGATTTTGGGTAAAATAAAATAAGGTTAAGGTGATAAGAGGGTATTTATAAGATTTATTATTATTTTTTAATTAGGCATAATTTGGGTTTTGCACCATCATTATTATATAGATAATATGATCATAAGTTATTCATTTATTTTGAACGAATCTGCGTAGTCCGCTTATTTCGCTTGGTTGGTCGATGTTGAATCGAGGTCAATTTGAGTTCAAAATTCACTTTAGACGCTGATATTGCACTCATCCAATTGAGCATAAACATTCTCATTTGATAGATTTTGATGTTTTGGCGCTGATGTGATCAATTTCATGAATAGAGGTCGTTTGGGCATCATCGCGGCTTCTCAATCTCGATATACACATAGGCACTTCGACGACACGCATTCTTGATCGGTCGACCGTAGAATTGTGCAAGATGTATATTTTGATCAATTTCAATGTTTTGAATGCAATGACAGAGTCCGTTCATCAATCGGAAGTCATTTCAACTGATTTTCGCAATGCCTAGTGAATTTCAGCTTTGATTTTCATGTTGTTATATCCGTTTGCTCGATATTCACGCATACTTGTCCGAATTGAGAGCAAATTGTCTCATTTGATAGGATTCAATGTTTCAACACTTAATGACATGATCAATTTCATGAATGGAGATCATTTGGGTATCGACGCGGCTTCCTGACCTCGATATGCGCATAGACACTTCGACAACCCCCTTTTTGATTAGTCGACCATCGAATTGTGCTATAAGTATATTCTAATCAATTTTGACGTTCTGAACGCGATGGCAAAGCTCGTTAGTCAATCGAAGGTCATTTCAACTGATTTTGGTGCATGTATCATTTGCTCTCCGAAGCTCGTCGAATTCATCCTGTGAGCTCAATATGACTTATGGCGCATGCATGGAAGTCAAAAAAAGATATGCATGTTAGTTTGGGACGTGTCAAGGACAAGTCAATCTCAAGAAATTGGGAGGGTAAGTGACCAAACAGAGGGCAACTTGGGTCAAAGATGTGAGATAGTTTGAAACTTGATGAAAAGGCCAAAGTCAATTGTTGAATTGGGTCGGTGGGGATCCATCCCAGGCAACTTGTCTCAAGTGACTTGTCGAGAGGAGTTAAGATTATTATTGTTATAATAAACAGGCCTCGGACATTAGCTCATAAGTGTGTTAGGATGGGTCCAAGTGGGCTCATCTATTACGAAGGGTAAGGCCGAATTGCATTCTATGTAGACTAGCTTGGGTTTTTTTTATTTATTTATAGATCAAGAATTCTAAACACTTTCATGTTGAATGCTTTTCACCTGAACCCTCTCCAACACTAATCATCATCACGCCCATCCTGTGAAGATACCAGTAGACTTTCTCTAAAATACACCTTCCTAGTATGCAGTACAACTACTAATTTGCATACATGACTTGTTAACTGCCAACCTACATAAGGCACTCTTCCGCATTGCCTGGCCTCTCTCGAATATGCAAAATCCAACTTTATATACTCGTTGAGTAATTATAAGTGGATATCATATTTCTTGTGCTCATCTCCACAACTTCGTTGTTTCAAGGGTTCAACTGTTTAGCTCCGTTTGATAGAGACCTACATTTTTACACACTTAACCACCATTGTGGTGGTCTTTCTTCTTTGTAATTTCACTAACCCCCATTGAGGTAGATCTTTGTAATTTCACTTTTGGACATGGTTGAGATCAAATATTTTACAATGGAATACCTAAAAAATGGATGTAAGAAATTGTTAGAACTATTATATATAAATGTTGTGTTCTTTAACCATACATCTTTTTTGGATGATTATTCCTATTAGCTCAAACCAAACATTCTCCTTTTCTTTGAACTCCCAAGCATTTTAATTTTTCTTCGCTGGTTGGATGGCTAGATTGGATATTTTGATTGTGGACAAAACTCAGCAACTTCATTTATCATTCATTTTATTCATGACTTCTGGATCTACTTTTCATGAAATGTTGATGTTTCAAAATTTCAGTTATGCATGATCTAACCTTTGGGAATCTCATAAAAGCAAAAACTATAGGTGAAAGCTTTATCATGAAATTCAATAATATTTAGGCGAGAGCTACAAACTTGTAGGCAAGGAGTATTAGTTTCATAAAAAGTTAATATTTGATTGTTATGCCTGAAATTACTACTATATCTACTTTTTTTTCTCTACAGTGGAGGTGACTGCAGCCTAAAGTTTAAGATGCTAATTAACAACATAACAAATTCTCCATCACTTGCTAAAAAGTACAATTCAGTGCGATCGGAGTGAGTGAAGAGAAGAAATGGAGAACCGGGATGATCAAAGTCAATATTGTATATTGAATATGCTGAAATTCTGGATGTTGAAGGATCGCTGCTTTGCCCTTCCAGTGTTGACTAGATGGTGAAAAGTTTACCGAACATTGGAGGATCTTTACTTTCCAGAATGTCGTATATTTTGAAAGATCTGTTAGCACTTTTCATTGTTTAGGTTGTTTTAGATGAGGCGGGGGTCATTTTGAATGTTTATTCGGGTGCTGATCCATTTGTATTGTGTGATTAGAAGATCAAACGGTAAAATTATTCCTTCTTAGGCATGTATTTGGGAGCTCACTTATGGGATACAGGCCGGATTTGTTCCATCTCATATGAAAAATCAAACTTTAATATGGACTTTTTATAAATGACGAGTGATAAATTAAAAATGCCTTGAATCTGTGATTTTTTACAAGTAAATCTTCTTCTACTTTCACGATTTGGTCACGAGTTATAATCGTGGCTGATCTTTCTCTTCCTACAATTATGTTTTGGAGCTCGAAATTCCAATAGGAGGTTGATTCATTTTTCTACTCAGTCCTTAAGAGTCTAATGTGTACAGTAGTCTTTATGGTCACAGTAATTTCGAGATATATATATATATATCAATTTTATTCAATAGGTGCTTCTTGTTTAAGTCCTGCAATCTAATGTCAACCACAGGGCCTTAATGTTAGTATTTTTAGATAACATTCGCCTTTTAATTTGTTTTGCCCAAAGTTTTGCCATTTCTTGTCAATGCGTAATAATTATGCTATAATTGATAACGTTAGACAAATATTATAATATTAAGTGATGCTTATTTATCCACATTGTTAAATCTCTTAAATAACCTCTGGACGCATTCCATGCTAAATGAAATCCTTTGTATTTATTTTTTCTATGTTGCCATTGAACTTTAAAACATTTCATTTTAGTTCCTAGTATCTGAAGTGCATGTTTATACGCACAAATAGTTCGCAGTACAGTATCAGATTAGGACTTTTATTGCTAATCGGATTACCTTATATTTATCCTATCTATATATCATATGATCGGGATGTGAAGATATTATTTAATTAAATGAGTATCTATGAATATCAACGAATATGATTGGTTTTAATTTCATAATTAGGCAACATTTGGTGCGTCATGAAAAAAAAAAGTAAAAAAGCAATTTAACTGAATTTATATTTGACATTATGATCCAACAAAAATCTTTTAGCTTTTTAGAAGAGTATTGTGGTGTTTATTTTTGGGATTGGTGTTTGGTTTGTGTGTATATGTGAAGGGATATTATGCAGATTTATAAATATATTTATTAAGGTGATTGGTTATTACATTAAAGAATAGTGTATTATCTTGAGGGATAAAAGTCACTATCCTATAATAAATTTAATCATTTAATAAGGACTCCTAAGGCATGACGGGTCTTCGAATATATTAGAGATTTTTCTTTTATTTAATATAAAAAAGTAAAACAAAGTTTATTTAAATCGGGTTCGTTAAGTTTCATATGGTATGCCTCTATAGCTAATTACATCTTAAGGGAAGTGAATCTCTTAAGAATATTCTTGATTAAAGTAGATAATTGTTGTCTCCAAAGAATTCAAAGATAAGATTATCAACAAATTAGTTATATTTTAGAGAATCAAGTGAGAGAGATCAAAAGGGTAGAGTTATTATTGAAATCAAAGGAGATGAGTAGGGAGTGCTCATGATACTAAGAAACCTAGTGAGAATTCCAATCTATCCTATGATTAGGCTTTATATATTTGAATTTTGGAAGATTTATTTGTTTGAGTTGAATTTTTATTAGAAATTTAGGACTTATAATTCTACAATACAAGATTATGGAAATGACTAAGAAGTAAGGATTTATGCCAGAACCATGAAAGGGAAACAACGACCTCAGATCTTAAATCTAGGGTGCTTTGGCGAGGGCCAAAACACGAGCTAAATATAAGGCGAAAGTGGTATATAGTTTACCTCTGCAAGATAGAGTAAATCCTAGCATACTTTGATGATGAATGCAAAGAAATATATTTTGAATTTAAATGTTTCATTTGTTGATTGAATTATGAATGCATATTTGTATTATGTAGAAAAGAGGGATTTTTCATCCATTAGCTAGATACACATTCACATGTATAAAAATTTTAAGTGATTATGGTGCCAATTATTATCTACACCAGGGGCGTCAGGTACAAAACTTACTTAGGGCTACTTAAAGCCTCGCAGTCCTAGGATATCTAGACTAATATACCACTTTTCTTAGATAGATGTAAATGTATGAATAACTATAAGGATAGAAAAATCCATACAAAAATTATATTTTATCAATTTGAATTTTGATTTTCATTCATTTGCCACATCATACATGCATATATATAAGAGTTTTTAAGTGAGTACGATGTCATTATTTTCTACATCAGGGGTGTAAGGTGCAAGACCTACTTGGGGCTACTTAAATCCTTCCAGCCCCGAGATGTCCAGACTAATTTATCACTTTTCTCAAATATATATGAATGTATAAAAAGAACCAAATGGATAGAGAATCATGCAAGAAATTATATTTGATTTGGTTGTATGATTTACATGTGTAATATAAAATCCTTTCTAAGTCTTAACATGAAGATGCATAGGAATAGATTTAGGCAAGTGTTGTGTTCTTTTCAAATGAACTATACACATGTAAATCCTATGTGAATCTATGTTAAGGTATGGAAAGAGAACTTCATAGTACACATCTTATATTATCATCACATGCAAGCTTATAAATATTTACAATTAGCATTATTTTATTTATAATAATTGACTTATAGGTTTTGAAAATAACTTTTGATTTAATAGTGATAATACCCACATATTTAATTTAAGTCAACACATGCAATTTGACATAAAAGAAAACATGTTATTTTATTAATTTTAAAAGTAATGAATGCATGATTTCATATGGAAAATAATATTTAGCATGATTGAAAATAAATAAAGGGATGTAAGTACATGATTTCATTCACCCATAATTAATTTTTAAGGACAATCATACTAAATAAAACTATTTAAACTAAACCAAAATTCTTTTAAAGACATTTTTAAATTTGAGTTTGATTTGATTTAGGAAATATGAGAGAGGTTTACAAATCCTAACTCATTTCCTCATGTGTGAATTAATTTGGTTAAATAAAAAATATTTTAAGTTAATTTTATATTTTAATTAGGTTAAGATATGCATTAAATGAATTAATTAACCCTTACCTATATCACCTTAAGTTAATTAACTAATTAATAATAAGCCAATATGATATGCAATGACATGAAAAGTAAATTTGTAATGCTCTTAAGAAATGAAAGGGGCCTAATGCAATTAGCTTTTGATTAATAATTAATTAAGGTTAAGAGACTCTCTTATTACTTTTATGATTTTCTCACACATGTGAGCCAATCATAATTTTATTATCTATCACATTGGATTATTGAACACCCAAGGAATTACCCAATATCAATTAAAGGTTGCTTAGGTGTGGGTGAATTAATTTTTAATTTTAATTTCATTGAGCTTTTAATGGATTGATTAAACATTTTTGGTTATATTTTAATTTAAATCATGAAATTAGCTTAGGGAAAAGGATCAAGGGCAAGGCCTAAATCCTAATCCCTAAATCATTTAAACATCCAATTAGATTTTGATTTCCTTATTTTGAAGATTAATCACTTAATTAATTAATTAATCATTCCATTAACCATTAATTAATTTGATTTTTTTAAGATAAAGAAGACTTAGAAAATAAATTAGGAAAAGTATCCCCAATCACATTCCCTAAGTGATCTTTCTATTCAACAAAAATAATTATATTTAAATGATTAATCAAGTTACTATTCATTTCTTAATTATAATTAATTAGATTAAGAGAGTGATTAGGGCTTAATCAAATAATTTTTTTAATTAAGCAATCAATAACCAAAAAAATAGGGGAGGTAAAAGGTCATCCCCCTGAACATCCCAAAAAATTTGGGATTAATTGAGTGCTTAATTAAGGTATAATTAAGCTAATTATATTTTTAATAAAATCCTAATTAAGTCAAAATCACTATCCAAAATCAATTAATTATAATTTTCATAGATTCTCTTATTAAATGTCTTTAAAATGAGCCTAAGTTTGTATTTTTTAGATTTGTCTACAATTAGTTATGATTTTAGAAAGTTTTAGAAGTAAAAATTAATTAATTAGCCCTAATTAAAGCCTTAATCCCGTCGGGCCACATGGCGGTTGATGCGGCACGCTAATGCAGCGTGCTTGCCATGTGGCACGATGGGATTGGCTATTTAAGCAGTCACATCCATGCATTGACTCAGCCGGCGACAGACACGCTTTCTTTGTGGACTGTCTGATCTAAGATGGGACAACCATGATTTGATCTACAGTTTAAGCAGGGAATTGAGGGCTCTGTGGCAAAATTTGATCAGAGACGTTCATTTCAATCACACGAGATGGACGGCTAGTGACCTATCCCATTCGCGAACGATGAAAGACAGATGTCATCTGTCTTCCCTCGCTCGATCCAAGCTCACCCGAGCTCAGATTGTCTCCAAATTCTTCCACACCTTTGGGGAAGAGAGACGCACACATCCAATGGTCAATTTTACATGAAATTCAAATTCTCTTCACAAAGGACTAAGCACGATTTCCTTATAACTATAGTTTTGAGGAATTACCTCGCTAGAGCTAATGTCCGGTGGTGCAACACTGGAGGTAGCTTCGCCTTGTTGAAGTGAGGCCCAGTTGAGGAGCTTTGAGCTTGATTTGGTGTGGGAGGCTCGGTTGACCAATCAACACATGCGAAGGCTTTAGCTCAGATCGAACTTAGTCCTCCCATGGCTTGGAAGCTTGGGATTTGGTTCGATTGGCTTCAATAGGGTATGGTGATGGTGTGGCCTAGAGGAATTAAAGTTTGATTTTGAAATGGGGGAGTATTGCTCTAATATGTGATGCCCTATTTTGGCCTTGCTCAAGAATGATCAATGCCGAATGGAGAGGGCTTGGGGATCCTTGGAAACACTCTAAGGGGCTTCAAAATTCACCTAGGAGAGCTCATGATGCAAGTATGTGCTAAATCATGTTTGAATTGAGGGGGTACACCCCTCAATTTCCCATCATGGACGGACGATAGCATGCGCACATTTTGCACTGGCTTGTCGCCATCCAGCCACCAGACTTGTCTCCATCAAGTCAGGGAGGCATGCTAGGGATGGGGCGAATGATGGGGGGGTTGCCATGGACCCAATGTCTTGATCCAATGGGTGCTCGATTTGGGTTGGAGGTGAGTCAACTCATCTCCCAAAGGTCTTTGGTCGATCTAGGGTGAGTTAGGTTAGCTAGGTGGCTCAGGAGAAGGTTTCATGAAGTGCCAATGAGATGCCATGGGGATGGACAAGTTGACTTTAGCTTGAATCTAATGGTTTTAAGGTTTAAATCCTATGGTTTGATGGCTAATCCCATTTATGGGGCCCACTTGGCTTTTAAGCTAATTTGAAAATGAATTCAGACATATTTAGATCGGGTTTGACTAAATCCTAAGGTCCCATAAGTTGGTTTGGAGTGATTTGGCTTCATTTGGTCAACATGGGTTCATTTAGGCTAGGTTGGGTTAGGTTGATCAATTGATAAAATTGGGTCAAACCAAAGCTTGTGTTAGGTTCATATGATAATTTAGGATGTTTTGGTTCAATTAATTTGGATTTGTTTGGCGTAGGCTTGGTTTTGACTCATTTGGATTCAAAAGGTCAAATTGGGTTTGATTAGATGTTGAGTCAAGTTCAATTGACTGATTAAAAAATAATTGTAGGCTTTGGTGTGGTTTAATTTTGAATTAATTTGATTTTTGATCAATTTGACCTTTTAGATTAATTTGGGCTAGGTTGGGTCAAGTTGACTAATTGGTCAACTTGGGCTCAATCATGACTTTGGTCAAGTTCAATATTTCAAATTTTCATTTAATTCCAACTTTAGCCTACGCGGCCTTTTCAAACATTAAAATTTGCACTTGAAATCTCTATGTCCGAGTACATGCAAGTGTTTATAGCTTAGCTAATTTAATCTAATTAATGAAATCATTGATTTTAAAAATCATAATTAGAATGAAATCCCTCAATTTTTTGATTAAAGGAAGCTCTATGATTTTTGTAAAATTTTTGTTTAGTATCGCATTCTATCTACTTGTACTAAGAGTTACAGATCCAGTGGAAAAGAAGGCATTTTGATTTAGATTATAGTTTAAAATATTATTTGTACTTAGTTTACTTATTGAGTTTTTATAATTCTCCCCACTTAATTATGCTCAATTTAAATCATTTTTGATAAGTTATATCAATTTCAGTGCTTATTGCTTTAACCCTACTCATGCTTATTAGCTAGCATAGTAATCACCTCCATATTCGTATAAGAGTTATTAAACCCAATTTGGATTCATCCTTAAATTTTAAGTTTATTGCAAGTTTGTTATGAGTTTAGCATTAGTTCTCCCAAATTCTTTTTTAAAGCTTGTTTAATTTTGAGGAATTTACAAGAAAAGAAAACTCACTCATTATTTCAATTTAAGCCATAGAGAATCGCAATTAGAGTTTGTGAGTTTAACATTAGCCTTAGCCTCCCCGAAATTTACTTGTATTTTAAATCAGTGTTCTATTCTTTCCAAAATTTACTTTAAGGGTGCCCCTCTTTTATTTTCTTGTTTCATGCTTTTAGTTTAAAATTAGCTGCAGGTTTCCTTACTTAACGCTATTAAGTCAGTTTATTTCACTCTCTCATTTTTCCTAAGTCAAATGATTTGACACAATTTTGGTAGCCTCGACATCATTCCAAAGATAGAGGTCGACGGGGTATTTTGGCTTACTAGACGCCTCTTAAATGAAGGGCGGTCTTGACACCACAGTCAAGTTTTTCATCTCGTCGCGCCCTCTTCAGCACGACGAGGCCTTCAAACCTAAAAAATGACATACAATGCAATATATATTCATCCCCCCTTCCCCCTTTATTTTTCTAAGTCTAGAAATTAGATAAAATTTCAGCAGCATTTCGTCTAGGATGAGCGACATCTAATGAGTGTTGGCTTACTCGGTACACCCTCTTGAGAATAGCGAGTGGTGTCTTGCAACACGATAACCTATTTTTCAGCTCATCACGCTCTCTTGAGCATAACAAGTTCTTCAAGCCTGCAAAGAAACATAAGCATGTATAAATATTCACATTCATAGATCGCACATATTCTGACACATTTTTTGGCATGCTGTAATGCTTCACAAGGAAACAATGTTGGCTATGCAATTAGAAATGTAAGGCAAAGAGTACGACGCCAAAAATTGAATAAAATATTCACCTCTTAACGATATTCTTTCCCGATTTGCAGCGAAGAAAAAATTGGACGGGTTATGCAAGGAATGCGACGCCATAAACTGAAAGAAAAATTCACCTCTTGACGATGTTCTTCCCCGATTTATGTCGAAGTGAAGGTTGGAAGGCTATAGGGAGGAATGCAATGTCGAAAATCGAAAAAATAATTTGCCTCTTGATGATTTTCTTCCCCGATTTACGGTGAAGCGAAGGTTGGGGGCTAAAGTGAGGAATGCTATGCCAGAAACGGAAAGAAGAATTCACCTCTTGATGATGTTCTTCCCCAGTTTACGGCATAGTGAACGTTGGAGGGCTAAAGCAAGGAATGCGATGCTAGAAACCGAAAGAAGAATTCTCCTCTCGATAATGTTCTTCCCCAATTCTGGAAGTAAAAAAATGGAAGGGTTGTAGGAAAAGTAGGCAACCGCTATGAGGTCATGGAGGCAATGTGCCAGTGGAGCTGCCTGAACGATGGCTACTGCAATGGCGGAGTGGGTTGGTTTGAATAGTGGACGGGCCAGCGGAAGGGCGTGGTCGCTTTGCAAGGTCGGGACGCTGGAGCAGTGCAAACATTAGAGGTATGTCGTGTGTAAAAGGCCACGCGTCCTGCACCTTTGGCGTTTGTGCATGGAACGGGGCTAGAGGTGAAGGCCGCCTAGAGTGGCAGCACATCAAGGCCACGCGGTTGTTTGTGGGAGGTGGGAACGATTTTACTGTCGCAGGCCGGGCAACGCGCGAGCGGCAGGTAGGGGGGGATCGGATGGTGGTTTTGCGTACAGGTAGTGGGCGTGAGCGGCACGGAACGCACCTGAGGGTTTTCTAGCGGGAATGATTTTACATGGCGGGTAGTAGGCGAGCTTGAGGGCAAGATCGGACAACATGGTTTTGTGGGCAAATGAGTGGCATGGTGGAACACGCTATGGGGTTTTACACCATGGATCGACGGCATGGTTTTCGTGCAAGCAATAAAGGACCGCAAGGATCGAACGACACATTGCATGGTTTTGAGTCGATGGGATGGCGGAAGAGTGTGGAGAGAAAAAAATTAACCGTCAGAGTGTTTGAATGAGAGAGGGAATGGAGAGTTTACAAATTTTTTTGGAGAAGTTGGCGAAAGAAAAGACGTCGAGAGTGAAAAAGAGGAGCAATATTTTTTTTTGAATCGATAAAAAAATAAGAGGAATTGGTTGGGCATGGGGAGGGTAATTTAGAGATTTTAAAATTAATTAAATAGTTTTAATTTGAATTTTGTGCTGGTAAATTCACATAGCCAATACATATATCAATTTAAGGTAATTCTGATATTCTGAATGCAATGGCGCAGTCTATTTCGTGATCAGAGGCCGTTTGGTTCAAGTAGACATCAAATTGAGTCCATTTCAGCTCAAAATATGTGTCGCCGCTTTCGATCACTTGATTTTTGCGCAAACTCGTTCGAATTGAGTGCAAACAGTCTTACATCGAGTAAATATGCCGATCATGATATAATCACCATTCATACTTGCCATTTACTTACCTAGTTTTGCTAAGTAGTCATCTTTACTATTCTCGGATCAAGAGACTTGAGTTAGTGTGATATTTGGTATCTGCTTCATAAGCTCGAGAACTCACTTATGATAGAATGCTAACTCAAGCTTGTTGATTCTATAGATGCCAAGTATTTAATTTATAATAAGCTCAGAATCGCCAAAAATATGCAATTTTTGAATGCTTTTGAAAAAAGCTTCTTCCAGAGCTGCCATTAATGCTTCATATTCAGCTTCATTATTAGTACTTGGCTCGGTCAATCCATATGCTCGTCTCATTATTCTTCCTTCTAGTGTTATGATGATGTTGCCGATTCCTGCTCTTGCTCTTTGAAAATTTAGATGTTGGACTTGTTTGATCAATGAGGCTCCATCAAAGTACATTATCCAAATTTGCAATTTTTCTCTTTCATGAATGAGCATAATTTTATCATCAGGAAAACCGTCATTAAGAGGAGAGTCCGCCTGGATGGGATGTGTAGCAAGAAAATATGCTAAGACTTGTCCCTTCACTACTTTCAGTGGAACGTATGTGATATCAAATTGCAAAAGTAATATTGCTCATCTTTCTAAGCGACCTGCCAACTCTGGTCTTGTCATCAAGTACTTTAGTGGATTGATCCTTGACATAAGGGTAATCTTGTGAGATCACATATAATAACGAAACTTTTTGACTGCAAAGATCAATGCTAAACAATGCTTCTCTATGGAGAATATCTCATTTCTTCTCATATTAATCTTCGATAGATATAATAAAGAGCATTCTCTTTACCTTCTTCATTGTGTTGTGCCAATAATGCTCCAAGAGACTCTTCTAGTGCAGCTGTGTATAGAATGAGGGGCTTCCCAGGAATAGGCACTGTAAGGATTGGTGGATTTAACAGGTAGCTTTTAATGCTATTGAATGCTTCTTGGCACTCTTTATCCCATTTGAATGGAGCATCCTTCTTCATTGACATTGCAAACGGTTGACAACAACCTGATAAGTTTGATATAAATCAACGGATGAATGCAAGCTATCCTTGTAAAGAAGGGAGCTAACACAAACTCTTTAGTGGAGGCATCTCCATAATTTCCTTGATTTTAGTGGGATCAATTTTAATACCTCTGTGAGGTACAATATATCCCACGAATTTTCTAGAGGATATCCCGAAAGCACATTTTAGAGGATTCATCTTAAGATCATATCTTCTAATTCTCTTTAGTACAATTCTCAAGTCTTTGAAGTGGTTTCCATGGTTTAAGCTCTTCACTACCAAATCTTCGACATAACATTCCACTTTTTGTTGAATCAACTCATCAAAAATACACGTCATGGCTCTTTGGTATATATCTCTAGTATTTTTTAAGCCAACGGGCACCATGTAGCAATAGATGTCAATAAGTGTTTTGAATGATGTATGTTTTTCATCCTCAAGTGCCATCTTGATTTGGTTGCATCCCGACGATCTGTCCATGAATGAGAACATGTCATAGTTGGAAGTGTTGTCCACCAATAGTTCTAATATTAGAGGCAGAAAGTCATCTTTTGGGCATGCCTTATTTAGGTCCTAAAAGTCAATGCAGAGACGGATTTGGTCATTCTTCTTCCTAACTAGGATAATGTTGGCTATCCAAACTGCATACTTCTCCTCTCGGATGAAGCCTACTTTGATCAGCTTCTTAGTTTTTGCAATTACCTGTTCTTCAATATCCAATCTCATTTGCCTAGGATCTTGCTTAATAGGCATTTTATCTGGTTTAATAACTAGTTTGTGAACTGCTACATCAGGGGATAAGCTTGGCATTTTAGAATATGTCCAGGTAAAGAAATCCCTGAATTCACAAAGTAGCATTTTTAGCACTTCAACTTTCTCATCAAGCAGAAGGGCACTGACAAAAGTTGGATGGGGATCATCCTCAGCTCCTAGGTTGACTTCTTTAAGTTAATCCCTAGTAGTTATTTGTCCATCATCTTTAAGTTCTTTAGGTGCGGGCTTGACTTCTATTTCTTCATTAAGAAGAATTTCATGAGAATCATCTTCTTCATCACTATGAGTCTTGATCTCAGCTTTTATTATATTATAATAGGATCTATTTTGATGAGATTTGCGGATGAACCCCCAGATCTTTAGTAATAAACTTATCACTTCTTCGCGATGCTTGAGGACTTCTTTGGCTCCACAACCTATTAAAGTGAGTCTTATGTTTAGTAGTTCTAATATGGATTCCAAGCTTATGCATCATCCTTCAAAATTTTTGTGGATGGTATATTGGTATTCTTATTGGTACTATCTCATCAGAACTTCTATGTTGAGCAGGCTGTTCAAAATCTTGAGGTTGAGACTCTTCTGATTTGTAAAATAGAGTTCCTATTTTGCCACTCTTCACTCAATAGTGGTAGATAGAATGTTATCAATTCTTCAATATTATGAACCTCTAGTGGATTGATTTCTTTGAAGCACTGCTGAGGCATGGGTATAATTTTGAGTGAGTCATCTGACTCTACCAAGTGAGCTATCCTCCTTGATGCAGCCATCTGAACTCTATTTCCATAAGTAGATTCAAAATCATAGTCTGAATCAGAATCACTTATTTCATACTCTACCTTTCTTGGAAGCTTATAAGTTTCCTTAAATTTGATAAGAATATCTTCTCCTTCTTCTATGTCACTTCCCAAATGAGGAACTGATTTGCTTAATTTAGGTGTAGAATTGAGTGCTTTAGGGAGAGTCAACATTGTCTTCTTTCTTCCTCCTTATTTTGGCTCTTTCACTTTGTGAAATTACTTTTTAGTTCCTAAAGTGGATGCTACCACTTCAAGTGGCTCTGTTAGCTTAAGCTTTTTGAGAATGAAATATTTTGCATCTTCATAGATCTTTGCTTTATTGACGGAGAATGATTATAGGTTACCGGGAATTTTGAATTCTTATCCATCTTTCAAATACTTCATACATTGATGCATAGTTGATGGGACCATGCCATACTCATGCAGCTACAGCCGGCCCCAGAGAGCTCTAAATGATGTATCAGCATTGATTACATGAAACTTGGCTTCTATATATAAATCTCTGAACTTGAACAAGAGAATAAAAGAACTCAGAGTTTTTTGCCCCTTTTTATTAAATCCATGAACCATCAACTTATCTCTCCCAAGATGTTGGATATCAAGCGATAATCCTCTTAATACATTTAGACTCATAAGATTAATAGAAGAACTTAGATCAATCAACATATGACTGATCGAGATACCATCACTCTCTGTAGTAACATATAGAGGACGATTGTGATCTGCTATTCCCAACATAAGATCCTCTGTGAATACTGGGAGATCTTGAGTTTGCAATGCTTTAGTCTTGCATTTTTCAATAAAGTAAGCTTCATAATTTTTCGGATCTTTAAGAGCCTGTATCAAAGTTTCTTGGAGATCTTTGACATCAAGAGAGCCTCATACATACTTAATTGTGCAAAGATCTTTCTCATATGTGATAGGATATTATAATATATCTTCTCACTTGATTTAGGCTTTATCTTGGGATTTTTGGGAATGATATCTTCATTTATTTCAATTTGCTTGCCTTTATCTTTATTTGCATTTTCTTTCTTTGATGAAGGTGGCAAGACTTTACCACTTCTCAACTGAACTTGAATAACTTTGTCTCGCTCAAATTCTCCTGAAGAGGTAGTTTCTTCAAATTCTCTTCTTATTCTGAAAGATTGGCCGAAAGGGCTAGTTTCATTTTTCAAGGTCATACGTTTCATACGTGATGGTATCGATGAGTCTGACTCATCTCTGTCAGGAAAACATAGATCTTCATCTGAATTTTTATTATCTTGTTGAGTCATTAAACAAAATTTAGATGTTAGCTCCTCAAGCTCTTCTTGCTTTCTTAATAAAAATTTTTACGAGTTGGTCAAGTTTGTCTGACTACCCTTATCATTTCGGAGTAACTAATGTTGAAGAATATCTGACATCACATAAATAATTCAGCATGTCTCTACTAAACAAGAGTCACCATTATCTTTTTCATCTGATTCAGCAATGTGAAGGTTAGGCATGAAGTCTGTGAGCCTAAATGGCTATCTTGCTGGCTGGTGATACTCCTCTAGATTGTTAATGATCTTTTGAGTTGTAGTTCTCTTCTTGATCTTCTTTTTCTTAGCCAGCTTCTTTAATTTGTGAGGCTTATGTTTAGTAGACTACTTCTCATGTTATGATGCAGTTGATTTATCAGAAATCCATTGAGAAACTCAAATACTTGGTTTAGGCATATCTCTTAAGTCTAATATAGGGTCAAGTGGTAATTTTCACTTAACACTAGGGACGTCTTTTAGCTGCTTTAGCATCTTCACGATATTTCTGGAGACTACTATTTATCATTTTTCAGTCTGAACTGACTTCTCCTTTTGTTTATCTTTGCTGGATGATACGAAAGAGGACATAATCAATCTTGTAGATACTCTTTTAGGGCTGATTAGAACACTATCGGATAGCGTAAATTTACCTCATCGATACTTTCTTTTTAGCCAATCTTTGAAAACATAACAGTCTTTGATAAGATGACTGATCATTTAATGATAGGGATAGTAGTTTGGATTTCTAACTTGATCAGCTTCTTCAAGCCTTTTAATTTCTGGTAATTGTAAATCAGCTTTGACTGCTTGCTGAAATAATTTAGCCACACTATCCATTCTAAAAGAATATTCCTTATTCATCTTTTCTTTGAGAGATGGCCGCATTTGCTCATCATCTCTTGTTGCTTATTTTGGATGCTCCCCACCTCTTGGAAAAGTTTAAGATTTATCATTACCTCCTAATACCAATTTTGTATATGAATTAGAATAAACAGGCTATTTACCCTTATCATCATTATACACCGGCTGCTTTCCTTTATTCACATTGTAACTTTTCACCATTTGAGCTATAGGAAGTGGCATGAATTTCATTTCTTCTTGAGTCTGAAGATTTGTTTCTCTTTTTTTTATCTGCATAGACTTCAGACTTAGGGCGATTCAATTTTTCAAATTTAGCCACCCTATTGAGCAAGTCCTGGAATGTTGCAATCGATGCCATGCATAGAAATATTATCATTTTATCATCCATATTTCCCATTAGTAATTTGATCACATGTTCTTCTTCTAATTGTTGCTCATACTTCATACTTAGGTTGCATGACTTATGAATTTTGTCACTGACTCATCTTTCCTCCTTTTCAACAAGGCAAGGTCAGAGATTGTGATTTTCTTGATTGCACTTGCGAACCTCTTCACAAATATAGTCTCTAATTCAACAAATATTTTAACTAAATCATTTGATAATTCTGCATATCATTCAAAAATAGTTGAGGTCAGGCTATTGACGAATTGACGAAAAAGTAGTGCATCGTTCCCTCCTGTGTTACCACAAGTAGCCTTAAATTGGGCTAGATGTTGCTTTGGATTACCAAGCCTGCTGAAAGTATTAGATTTTGGCACTGAGTAACCTTTTGGGTATGCCACTTGGTCATATTCAGTTGGGTAAGGGTGACCCTTACTCACTTGCTTTTCATCCTGCTCTAAGGCTATGACTATCGTTATCTTTTCATTGATTATCATTTTCAGTTGAGCAGTTGTTACAGTTCCTAGTGTGCTAGCCGAATTTTGAATTTTTGGTTGGAGAGGTAGTGGGTTAACTTCATTCTTTGCTTCACGCATAGCATGTACTGCAGGAGCTTGAGGTACCACAGTGGTTGGTGGTATAGAAATTGTATGATTAGCTGCCTGTTGATTAGCAGACAAGACAGGTGCTGCACTTGATGTGATATTCTTCTACAACATCTCCATCATGATGTTTATTTGTACAATCATATCATTCATTTTAGTACCAAGTTATGCAATCTCCTTGTCTTTAACTTCCATTTGATGCTACATTTCTCTTTGCTTTCTAGCTAGTGTCATAGCGTCAATTAGTACAGGCTCTTCTTCTTCTTCTTCTTCTATTTCTTGCTGCTGTTCTGCTCCTTACTCATTTTTAGGGGGAGAACTTGACATCTCTTCTCCTTGTGTATTTGTAGAGATAGCTGTTGCTGGAGCTGTACAATGATGCTGATTATAAAAGCGTGTACCAGGCTGATCATTTTCTAGCTCAACCATATAGACAGCTTCAACACCCATGAAATCTTTCTCATTATGGTCTTCTTCTTCTTCATCTTCAACAAATATTGAAGATCCATCATCTATTTGCTTATGTGAAGACTCTTCTTTATAAGCATCAAATTCAGGTTCTGATTCCCTAGATTTTCGTTGCTGCTGATAGTGTTGGGCGAGGAGTTCATATATATTTCTGACCATATAGACAACTTCCACTTCCATAGAATCTTCTTCATTATTTTTTTCCTGCACATGAATTTACGATCGATGTTTCTAGTGGATCTCTGGTTCAATGTGCGGAATAAATACTTCTTCTATTAAAGGACCACGATCAATGTCAACCTTCTCTTGTAGGGCAAAACTGATCGATAATGGGATCTCCTAGAGGATTCTCCATGGTGTCGACCATCATATCTTTCATCAATGATATCCTTTCTTTTGGGTATCCACTTCTGATGAGTTAATTTTGAGGTGAATTTTTGAGTATATGTATCAGATGCCACACCTCTTATGTTACTCAAAGTTTTATTACGGGGTTTTGGCCTCCATATTTTCTTATCCTTTCATCGAGACCTTTCAGCAGCAGATTCTTGGACACGAGGTTCAAGTGTCACGCTCTGATGCTCACCATGCGAAGTGAACTGGGCTCGCTGGCCAGTTACCAGAAGAGATGGCAACTTTCTTGGTGGAGCTTTGGTATTTTCTATCACCAGAGGCCTCTGAAATCTTCTTTTCATTAGGCCTCTGTCCTTGGCTACTTTGAGAACTTTATGTATCCTGACAGATAGTGTTTCAGGCTATCTCCTCTGTGGTGATGGAGCTTAACGTGGTTGGTTACAGAAGGATAGCTTTATTTCGCTAATAAAGCTATTCCTCTTTATCCACTTTAGATTGCCAAAGTTATTGTGGGTAGGAATACTCGCTTTTGGTGGCAGTATCTCTTATTCACTAGGTCATTCAAAGGAGATCTGATGAGCCCTTAGCTCAACGTTTCTCCTTCTTCTCTGTCTTCTGGTTAATTTGCTCCCTGATGAGGAAGCTTCATGATCATGCTTTCTGGGTACAAAAGGTTTAGTCAGTGTAACAGCTGTATCATGAGTAATTAAAGACACAATTTGCCCACTGACAGTTCTTTTCATCACGGGAGCTTCAAATTGACCTAGCATTTTAAAAACTAAAGTTCTCTGTTGGGAGAACTCCTTGATAGCGGTTGACTGTTGAATTGGTTGGCACACATGGCTAGTATGAGCTTCCATAACTTGAGGCCTTCTAGCCTCGGACGAATGTACTATGGGTGGGTACTTCAGGACTTGCGGCTATGATAGCTGGGAAATTCAAGCTACCAAATTGAATGGTAGTACCAACATCTCCTATGTTGATGACGGTATTGGCTAGGTAGATGTTCGCACCACGGCCTAGCTGATCGGTGAAAGGAGTGCTTTGTAAATCCATTCTCCAAAAGTGAAAGATGGTGATTAGTAATTAGCAATTATTATTTCACCCTATACTTTCAAGATGCAGAGGTACTACAGAACAAAATAATGATGTAATAAAGATATACTCTGAATGATTCATTCTACATAAAGTCTCATATTGAATTTATTACACACTTAAATCACCATTTTATTATTTTGAATTTTAAAAAATTTTATTACTATTATAGCACATATATGACTAGCCAAAGATGGAAAGAGAATCCTATCCCCAACGGAGTCGCCAGAAATCTATGTGCTCCAAAAATTCACCACGGACCTCTCGATAATTTTTGGATTGAATTGAAGAGAGCGATTTGAAGCATTAGTGTAATTTTTAGAATGTAGATGGAATAGTAGATAAGACATTACCCGGAGATTTTTCCCTCATTTTGTGAGGACTTTAGATCTGGTTCCAGGTTTCCTATAGGCACAAGCCCCTATAGTTAATTACGCCTCCCAATAAGTGAGAGAGAACTATTGATTAAGGATAGTCATTAGATCACTAAAAGTGTAGCGTATAGTAGCAGCATATATGAGTTTTAGAATTTAAGATTTATGAAATTTATCATTTTAGCTTAGACCGGATGGTTGGGGGAATGATGATGTGCCCGATCTAGATCCCATGGTTCTTTCATCCCAGGCAGTCATAGTCCCTAGTCTACTTAGTCAAAGGAGGTAATTGACCTAACCTGACAGAAGGATCCTCATCAGTAACACATGGGTTACATCGTCCAAGAAATCCTTATAGACCTAGGGTGATTTTTATTTAAGGAGATAATCTTAAGTCTATCTTAGTTGATAGAGCGCTATTTGCCCTATCAAGTATACCCTATGATTCACAACTCAAAGGGCATAGCCATTGGAGAGCATAATGGGATACGGGCGTGATTGTAATATAGTGGAGCCGGATTGGCCAAACCACCGATCAGAGGACTCTGGTCGTAACTGCTTCATATGTGGAGCCTATTGGTCAAGCCATGCAGTTAGAGGACATGTGACATGTCCTTACTGACGTGAGATTGATTGAGAGTGAACATAGCAGAATACTTGATTTGACATTGGCTCTTTTGTGAGCTAGAGTTTTCTTAGTTTGTCACCCCCGACAAACAATTGTTGAATGTGGATGGATTGAGTTTTATTTAAGCTTTTAATGATAGAATTCTATTTATGCAATTTCAGATTGATATTTAATTTGAGTTAATTTGATTAGAAAAATTAATTAATTTGAATATGTTTAAGAGCTTTAGATCCTGTCAACTTTATTTAGCTGCTAACAGGGGATTAGATGTACTATCACCTAACAAATTAGTTTCTCAATTATTTTGTTGATTTGAAACTCTTATTATAGGTTTTTAGGTTTTGTTAGCCCGGTCCCATTTCTAAGACTAAACTGGGAAGCAATCTGCGCAACATCCTCAGACATTTGAATTTAAACGCTCAGCATAGTGTCGGGGCCCATGTGGGTGTATAGTAATTTTAGGTAATCTTATATTTGAATTATGAGATTGATTTTATATTTTCATTTTTTAATTTCAATTTAGCCTGCGCAGCCTTTTTAGACATTAAAGTTTGCACTTGAAACCTCTATGTCCGAGCACATGCAGGTGTTTATAGCTTAGATAATTTCACCTAATTAGTGATTTCGTTGATTTTAAACTTCATAGTTAGAATGAAGTTCCTTAAATTTTGATTAAAGAAAGCCCTATGATTTTTGGTAGATTTTGATTTAGTATCGTCTTCTGTCTGCTTGTACAAAGAGTTGCATATTTGGTGGCGAAGAAGGTATTTTGGAGCTATATGTTCAAAGGATAATTTAATTTGTTATTTTAAGAAGAAGATTTACTCCTAAAAGTAATTTTCATTTTCCCCCTCTTTTTATTCGAACTCTCCCCACATTTTTATTCAAACTTGTTCCCCTACCCTCGTTTATTCAAACATATTTTTCTTCTTTTTTCTTTTGAAGTCTCCCACATTTTCCCCCTCTTTTTCTTTTGAACTCTCTAACATTTGTTTCCCCACTTTTCTTTTGAACTCTCACATTTGTTTTTCTCCCTCTTTTTATTTTGAAAACAAATCGCTCACAACCTCTTCTAATTTCTATAAATAAGACCAAGAGGGAGTCTCTTATTCCATTCCATTTGTTTGAAGAGTTGGAGTTAGGACATTTGAAAGGGAGTGACTAAGAACCTTAATGGGCTTTCAACTCTGCTCAGATAAATTTTGTAAGTGCTTTTCATCCTTCTTTTTATTTTTGTTTTACTTTTAATTTTATCATGTCATTTTACTTTCCCCTCCCCTCTTTTTTGTTTGACACTTTTAGTTTAAAATTAGCAGCAAGTTTCCCTACTTAGCATTCTTAAGTCATTTTATTTCACTCTCCCATTTTTTCTAAGTCAAAAGATTTGACAAAATTTTGGCAGCCTCTCGGAGTCATTCCCGTGTAGGGGGCTGCATCGGGGGTGTTTTGGCTTACTCGGTATGCCCTCTTGAGCGTAGCGAGCGGTGTCTTGCGACACCACAGCTGGTTTTTCATCTCATCGCCCTCTTGAGCACGACGAGGCCTTCAGACCTGAAAGAAGACATACAATGCAATATATATTCATCCCCCTCCTTCCCCTTTTTTTTTTCTATGTCTAGAATTTAGACAAAATTTAAGCAACATTTCGTCTAGGGGGAGTAACATCTAATGGCTATTGGCTTACTTGGTACGCCCTCTTGAGCTTAGCAAACGGTGTCTTGTGACACCACAATTTATTTTTTCATCTCATTGCACCCTCTTAAGCACAACGAAGTCTTCAAACCTGGAAGGAAACACAAGCATGTATATATGTTTCACATTCATAGATCATAGATGTTTTGATGCATTTTTTGGTGCGCTGTAATGCTCGGCAAGAAAACAAGGTTGGGTATGCAATTAGTATTGTAAGATAAGGAGTGCAACATCGAAAACCAAAAGAAGAATTCTCCTCTTGACAATGTTCTTCCCCCAATTGTGGCAAAGCAAAAATTAGAAGGCTAAAGTGAGGAGTGCGACGCCAAAAATTGAAAAAAGAATTCGCCTCTTGACGATGTTCTTCCCCCAATTACAGTGAGACAAAAATTGGATGGGTTATGTGAGGAATGCAACACCAAAAACTAAAAGAGGAATTTGTCTCTTAACGATGTTCTTCCTCGATTCGCGATAAAGCAAAAATTGGGCTGCTAAAGCGAGGAATGAGGCACTGAAAACTAAAAGAAGAATTCACCTCTTAATGATGTTCTTCCCCGGTTTGCGTCGAAGCAAAAATGGGATAGAATGGGCTAGAATAGTAGGCTGGTGGGCTGTAGAAAGGGCTAGTGGGCTATAAGAAGGCGGGCTAGTGGGCAGAAGGCAAAGAGTTGGTGGGTCGGAGGAAGGGGGCTATGGACTGGAGGCTATGGGTCATGGACAGCGGGCTTGAGCGCGGCGTCCGCTGTGTGGAAGCGGATCATGCTGGGTGGCAAGCACAAAGATATGAGCGGGATCATGCGGGCAAGGGAGCGACATGGTGCAGATGCACGCTCGCGAATGGATGGGATTGTATGTGCACCAATGACGAACGCAGGATTGGACCAGTGAGATGCGTTGTAATTTTGTGCCGACTAGCTGCTAGAAATTGTGAGTGGGAAGGAAAAGAATTACCTGTGCCTTTTCATTTCCGACAAGAGAGAGAATGTAGATGAAAAAGGAAACCATTTTTTTTTCTTTTTGGAGGAGTTGACGAAAAAAAAAACATGCGGGGAGGAAGAATGGAATCGCTAGAAATGGAGGGAAAGTTTTTTTTTTTTTTTTTATCAAAAAAATTGAAAAAAAATGGGGGGAACGGTTGTTACAGTTACTGCGTGGGATAATTTAGGGATTTCTAAAAACTTTTTAATTAATTAAATGGTTTTAATGTAGATTTTGTGCTAGTAAATGCATATAGTTAATACATATATCAATTTAAGATAATTCTGATATTTCGAGCGCAATGGCGTAGTATATTTCGAGATCGGAGGCCGTTTGGTTCAAGTCAACGTCAAATTGAGTCCATTTCAGCTCAAAATGAGCGTCACTGCTTTCGACCGCTTGATTTTCATGCAGACTCATCCGAATTGAGTGTGAATAGTCTTACTTGATAAATTTTGATATTTTGAAGCCAATGGCTTGATCAATTTCATGAACGGAGGCCGTTTGATCCTCGTCAGTGTCTCCTAATATCGATATATATGCAAGCACGTTGATGAATTGATCGCTTGATCAGTTGATCATCAAGTCATGCAACATTTATATCTTGACCAATTTTGATGTTCTGAATGCGATGGAGAAGTCCGTTCATCAATCAAAGATCATTTAAGTTGATTTTGATGATATCTAGTATATTTCAACCGCAATTTGCGCACTACCACTTCTGATTATTCAACATTTGCACAGAGTCATCCAAATTGAGCACATAGTCATCCGAATAAATGGGATCAGTTGAAGAAGGATTGAAATATGTCGAAAGAGTTAAAACAAGGATCAACTGGTTTGAGATGGGATCCGACAAAGAAGATGATTGATGCATCAGACGATTGGTGACGAGAAAAGATACTGGTAACTTTTGTATACATACTTGTCAATTCTAATAATCGACAAAGAGTTCATATAAACATAACATCTGAACATAATTGCATGCGTACTTGCAGATATTACCAAATGCAAAGAAATTTAGATATTAAGGCTTAGACCCTGAAATTGAAGAGAAATTAGATCTCATGTTTAATGGTGTGGTTGCCACAGGTGCCCATTCTTGGACACCAAATCAAGAAGCTGACGACATTGTACAAGAACAAAATTATTCAAAGCAAGTCTGGTTTAAATGATTCAGATAATAAATTGTTACATGTTATAGATTCCCACACCGAATCTAGTCATGCTAGGCGTTCACCAGCTCTAGCTCCAAGAGGTCAGAAAGAAAAGAGAATGTGTTGGATTTCTCCGACATCAGATATCAGAGTTAATCAGTGCATATACTTCCAGAGCAAATAAGACAACTACACCGCCATCACTATCTAAGGCGATCACTATTTTAGATAAAATCACTGAAGTTTTTGAAGATATTCCACTTTATCAGTATTTAATGAGGTTGTTTGAAGATGCAAACAAGTGAGAGATCTTTGTGGCTATGGAACCTGAATGGAGAGTTCATTATCTACGCTATCATTTTGAAACACAGAATTATTTAATAAATGACACTCATCATTGTGTAGTGTAATTAAGCAAGCCTTCAGAGTGTGGAAGAAGAAATGGGTTATTCTGCATGATATGCCTGCGTACTCCTTCAATAAATAGGTTAAAATAGTTGCAGCTAGAATGGTTTTGTATAATTATATAGGTCGTCACCCATCACAGCATGACTTTGAGTTCAACATTATCGACAACAACCAATCATTTGTTCCACTTGAAGCATTCAAATATTGATTGGGCTACTCTATGGTAGAAATGAGTCAACATACCACAAAATTGGAGGCACGGGATGGAGAAGGAGCTGAGGAGATGAAAGAGTTATGAGAGCAAATTCCGGATATCTTAAATAGTATTATATTTCAATATTTGTAAAGTATTTGTTAGCTTCTACAGACCAGCTTCAGCCTATTTCTTCTCTAGCTTAGTGCTCATTCCTTTTTAAGATATTATTGTGTTTAATCCTGTTTGATTAATGAAAGAACATTTTATTGGAATTGAATCTCTCCATGTAGTATTTTGTGTAAATATGAAGGTATTGCTTATTTAGGGAAATGGTTTAGATGCTTATTTGTTTGATTTACCTTTGAAGTTTAATTTTAGTATTTTGTGTAACATTATCAATATAATATCATGGTAGAGTAATTCTCAAGCTATGACTCTGTCTTAATTGTGATTCAGAGAGACTTATGGTGGTGGGAATATAGTATTGTATTTAAATGTTAGTGCTGATTTTATGAACCATACAATGTTGACATAGCCACAACATGTACTCTATTTTTGATCATGTTGTTATTGATTTATCATGTTTCACCAAACATAACTGATTTCCCCATAATAGTTGATAGGTTCCTGCCTTTGTGTTATTTATTACAATTTTGAGCTAATGCTTGTAGGCAATGAGGTACACAGGAGTAACATGCTAACCTTCTTAATTTAGAGTTGTCATAAATAAAAGAGTTCAATGTCATAGACAAGAGTAACAATCTGGTGGTAGATAGCATCTTAAAATATTCTTCTCTTTCGAGTGCTTAATGAGATGTTAAGGAAAATCCCTTCAATTTTTGGCATCCACTCATTGATAATAGATTCTGCATTATTTTGCTTTCTGTGGAAGAAGAAATTTGATTACTTTAGTATTTTAGTTGCTCAAGGATTCTACTATATCAAACATGCACAATTTTTCTGTTAAGTAGTTAAACATGAGTTTCTATCAAGAAATTTTGTTCCTCTGAATGTCATGGTCTGTGACTGAATAGAATATGTATATTCAATTCTTATAATGATTAAGAATATCTCTACTGCACAAACTTAGCATCAACTTGTGCACTAGAATGATGTCATAAAAAGTATGAAACATGAAATTTTCACTCTGGAGTAATTTACTATAGTTGAAGCTATTGTTGAAATGGAAACAAGTTAAATTCATGAAAACAAAAAAGAAAATTGACAATAGATTTTTTTTTTATTTTGTTGAAAATATGAAAATAATCAAAGTGTTGACAAGGGATGGTCGAAGAGGAAAATTAAAAGAATTATGCCTTATTTCAACAACTCCTCCCAAGGTGTTTTCTTCTTTTTCACTTATGGAGCACTTTTATGGGGACATGAAATTTTTATTATGGCAAACCTAGTGAGTTAATTAGATGCAGAATAAATATGACTATGCTGCAAGTATGAAATTTTGTTGTATGTATTAGAAATTTGGAGGTTAGAATGGGGTTGTTGGGCCACTTCCCCATGGTTTTCATTATTTGGAAACAAAGTTCTGATTTTGACACCTACATCTCAATTGAAGATGATGCAATAATTTTTTGTGTATTGATATAGTCAGTGTAGGGTTATGTTTTGGTTGTGGGCAAACATTAGAAACTTCATTAAGGAGGGGGTAAAACAAGTTATATTGCTTTCTGGTGCTTTAGATGATGCTGTCAATGATGGTCCTTCAATAGATGTTTTTTTCTTTGTGGGATCAATCAACTCCATAAATTGTTTTGAGATAGATGCTTAAAGGCTAAAGATCACAAAAATAAAGACTTGTAATTGGTTTTTTGTAATATTGTTTCCTTTAAAAAAGTTTGTTTAGGAGTGGATTAGAACAATATCTACTCTAAGTGCTCATCTAAAGACTTGTAATTCTTCTAAAAACTAATTTAGAATTGATGGTAAATATTTTCTCATTTTCCTAGCTTCTTCTTATGCGGTTATCTTTATCACGTGTGGAGTTTGGTTTGGGTACTGTTGTCTAGTGCTTAAGGGCGTAAGTCCCTTGCTGTTGCTAGTGTTTGCTGCATCTGCTGCTATGTTGCTTGCTGCTAGTGGTTGCTATAAGTTAAGGCACAAGGTCTACGTTGTATTCCACGAGCCACTAAATCTGCCATAAGAACAAAACCGTGGAAATTTTTATGTTCTAGTAAGTAGAAAATCAAGGGGAGCTGCTGGTGATTTTGTGAGATACCAGTATAATCTACTATGAAGGAAAAAAAGCAATAAAATACTTTCTAAGCAAAAAATAACACCAAATCAATGATGGTCACTACTGCCCATAGCCATACAAAAGGAGAAATAGAAATTGATTGTTGTCTCTGAGAGGAAAAATGAAAAATAGTGAAAGGGATTTGCTACCAACTACAATTAAGATGTAAAATCCATAAGTTTTAGATTGTGTTTGTATGCTTGAAGCTTGAGTAAAAGGAGATGAAATAAATGTTGAAAAATTCAAATCAATGATAAAGGTTCATAATCAGCTTATAACTTGTTTTGATTTCATTTGATTTCCTTCACTTCAATCCCAAATTAGCCTTAGTGAAACACTTCTAACTAAATTTCATTTTCTTGGTACTTACTATTTGAATGGATTTTGCTGATGAAGAATTATGGCGATAAAGGTTTTGTTTTTGTTGATTCTTTGTGTTAGGATATATTTTGAAAATTTCTAAAATTTGTCTTACAAGTAATTCTAGTGCCTTCCATTTTGTCGATCAAGTTCGCAAGTTGAAGCAACTTAAGTGTGTTAACATTAGTGGAAAATAATAAGGTAGTTTTGTATTTTTGTGTTATTCTGACTTTGGAATCAAGGTAACATCTAAAAGATGACAATTAATATCACGTGCATTGTCCAGTTACATTATCTGCACTCACAAATTTTTTGCATTTTATTTGCTCTAATTTCTAGCTTTCCTTAGCCCCAATCATTTTCTTCTCTCTTAAGAAGTTTGAGTGCTTTGCTAAATTTACTTTTCACGCAGTTATTCCAATGCATTTTTCCAATTTTATATGTTTTATAATACTATGGCTGATAATTATCAGACTATATCATTCACTTGAAAGATGAAACTACCATACACTAGTAGTGTACGTTAATTTATTTTTTAATCTATCATTTTTATATCACCTTTTTCTTGAAAATAGTGAGCGATAAATTTCAAAATATGTGGCTTGAATCTGTAGCCTGGAGAAAAAGCCTTCTCTAACCACTTACCCCATTAGCTTGATTGTGACATTCTTTAACTAGGCTTATCGGCCATTATAGCCAATGTTTAAGTAATTAAGGAGCCTTCAGGAAAACAGGAAATATAGTTTTTTTCATGGTTCCTTCCTATGCCGATGGTTGAAACTTATGCAGTTATGAGATGTGGAGATTTCAAATTGGACCACTAGTTAACACTTCTTCCTAATGTCTCTTCTCCTTGAAACTATTCATGTTTCCATTTCCCCTTTCTACTTTCACCATATTCATTCAACTAGAAGATTTTCAAGCAAGGTGGACCATGGGGAAGGAAGATGGATGGATGAGCTGAAGGTCAACAGAACGACTCTATGAAACTAAGGGCTCGGTTGGAGAGGTAAAATAAAATTATACATTTGCGTTTATGTATATTCTTATTAGCTCTATTTATCTATTGTACCTACTTTAATTTAATCACACTGCATTACATGTGTTGAGGAAAAAATATGATATGTAATGTCTATATTTATGTCTTTTAATATGCTACATCATTCAATTGAACTTTCAATTCAACTCTGATATAATTTTTGAACCTTAAATCTCTTCATTCAGTTTCATGTCAAACATGTAAGAAATAGAATCAAATATTTTGCAATGTCACCCGTCATCATATTAATATTTTTATTACTTATACAAATTTTTTATCAGGAACTGTGACTTCAAGGATCTCTAGTGAGTCAAGAGCTGTGTATTGCAATTATGGTTTGCAATGTTATATATTCACTTCACATAGGGAAGAAAATTATGAAAAAAATTTCTCAGGTACCCAAAAAATAGAATAGGAGATGATTGCAACTATTTCAGATGGATTGACGAATACGAGGGCAACACATCAAATAATGATCATGCTAAGAGGGTAGCAATGGAAAAAAATTAAAAAGATTTGATCAACAGGATATTAGGCTTAATATTTTGATCGCACTAGTTATTGTACTTGTACTTTTAATATTAATATTATTAATTATGATAGTATTATTTATTAAGTGATGTGCAATATGTCAATATAATTTAGGTGACTTAAGATTAAATATGATTATTAGCTACTCTATTTTTGTTTATTCTATTTAAATTTATTCAATTCATATAACCATAGGGACATTTCAGTAATTTCTGCACAAAAAGTCTGCGAAATTCAACAAAGTTTTCCAAATAGAATCAGAACTTTCACAGTAACTTCTTCCGCGGCCTTTGCATTTAAAAAAATGCGCTATCCCAAATGGGCCCTTAGTCTTAATATATTATTGACAACACTAAAAATAATTAAATAAAGCATTTTTTTAGTTTTAAACATACAAATTTTCAATTAAAGATTTTAATCTTATATTTATTATTATTTTATAATAAAATTTATTTTTATCAAAATTTAAATAAGTATTTGTATCCGTTTAATAAATATTGAAAACTAAATTATATATATATATATAACTTTATATATACACTTAATAAATCACTTTATTTTTGTTTAATTAATAATAAACGATAATGTTTTTTTTAATCTTGATTGATTTTGTTTTTTTTTTTTTGACAATAATGATTTTGATTTGACTTTTTTTTTAAAAAAAATTTATTTATTACATATCTTTATATAATATATTAAAGTTAATGGGGATATAATCTTATACATAATCTAATTATATAAATAGACTAATTTTAACTTGAAACATATGTAAATTAAATTAAATTTAAATCAATTAGAATATTATACATATATATATATATATATATATATATATATATATATATATATATATATATATATATATATATATATATATATATATATATATATATATATATACAAATTTTGCTTTCATTTTCATTAGATTATTATTATTTATTTATTTAATACATTTTATATTACTATACATATAACATTTATATATAATATTAATATATATATATATGAAATGATAGACTTAATAATAAATTTATATATGTGAATTATTTAAAAGAAGAAATTACTAATTTAACTATTAAATAATAAATTAGGCATCAATTAAATTCTCTTAAATTTTAGATTTTATTTTTCACTTCAGAATTTTTTTTCTCATCATTAAAAAAAATAATAGTGATATATAAGTAAAAATATTCATAATTTACCTCTCTTTCAAGAAATTAAATATTGGCATGCAATGATACATCAATATTTAAACACATATATATATATGGAGAATGGTAAATTCGCTAAGCTCCACAGTTTTGTAATCACAAAGTTGAGCTTCTTACGCCAATAAGATTTATGGAGAATGGCAAATTCAGCATTTCGTTATAAAATAATAACACAACTTAAATAAATATAAATGAATTAATACAATTATAAATTCATTTTAATTTCTCATTAGAAAGTTAGATTTATTAAATATATTATTTAATTCATCAATTTATTTAATACATTTTGGAAAATTAGAGTACTAAAATATTTGCAAGTAAATATATTTAGTTTTATCAGAATAATATCATTAAATTTAATCAAATAACATAAAAATTAAGCACCACAATTTATATGCATTTACATATCTAAGAACTAAAATTTAACACTTTCCCTACACATGAAAAATTTTATAAAGTTTGAGCGTTATGCATGTAAATGTTAAAATTTACATCTAATAAACTATATTGAATCAATTTTAAATTCTAAAATATATTTATTTTTAAAGCATCCAACCAAATAACCGAGAGAGAGAGAGAGAGAGGAGATCTAAAAGATTGTGAAATAGGATAACTTTTTTTTATTAAAAGAGTGATTGTTATAATTTTGATTTGTAAAAATAAATATGATGAGCATCTTCTTCTCACTTACTCTACTTCGCTGATAAATCATAATTAATTTAGAAAAATAAATTATTATCAAAGGCATAGATTATATTAGAATAAAATTGGCGAGGTGAGAAAACTTATCTTTCCTTAAAGACAGCTTCAATAATTTTAAGGATTTGATAGTCATGTATAATTTCTTGTATTTTATAATTTTCACATTAAAAATTATAAAATTACAATTATGATTTTAAAAATCAAATATTAAAAATTATAAAATCAAACATTAAAATCAGAAATATTATTTTTATAAATTCATTTTCTTGTGATCAAATTAGTTTAAAATCTAACATCGTCCCTATGTAGGAGGTTACATCGTTAGTCTTGGGTCTTCATTATCTTTATGAAACATATATATAATAGGTGTTTTGTGGTACTGCGATTGAGTAATTTTTATACTTAATGTTCTTATAAGAAGCATCACACAAGTTTTCAAATCTGTATAAAATAAAATATAATTTTGTACATTAATTTTTTTTTTTTATATGAGCAAATGGAGAGAGGGAGAGACAGTGAGAGAGAGAGAGATTCTCTCTTATTTTTCTCGAATTGAAAGGAAAGCACAGTAAAAAATATAAGATTTTGTTTTGCTTTTGTTCAGAAAGACAGAGAGAGAGAGAGAGAGAAGAGAGAGAGAGAGAGAGAAATCAGGAAGAGAAGGATAACAAAATAGTTAATTAAAAATAAAATAAAAGAAAAAGGAATATATTTCACGTGATTTTGTTCGCAGTTTCAGTTTGGAATCTCGGATTAGAGAAAAATATGAAAGATACATAATTAATTAATTACCTAAACCCTAAACTTAATTGCCTTATTTTTTATCTTTTACGTACAAAGGTTAGTATATTTATTTCAGTTAACTTAATATCAAAAAATGAAAATTATTTATATCATACTTGATATGGCACTTAAAATACTACTTCGTGAGCGAATCTTGATATCAAAAGTAAGTTGATCTTAAGTTGGAGTGAGATCAAGCCTTAAAATATCATTTGAAAATTTGGGATATCGCTTAAATCGCTAAATAGCTCTTAAACATGGAATGTTTATAGTCAAATCGGCGTCTTGGCAGCCAAATCTACAGATCATAATTCACTTCATTTGAGCATTCAAATACTTAAAATACATCAAATGATCAAAAAATCATTTTGAGCGGTCAGATGGAGTGGGTTTGGATTTTGCATGTATTTCTGAAATACTCTAATACATATAGCCTCTTCATGAGGTCAAGCTAAAGCGGATAGAGCTCTAAAGCTTGAAAATCCTCCAAGCATAATCGTGCCAGTCGATGATGTTGGCCACGTATAACCACCACCCGCGGCCTCCGTCATGCCGGTTATCATTATCGGTCCGCGCCACGTCGCCGATCCGCAATCATCCGCCGTCATCTCATCGCGTCATCGTCGGCGGTCATCCCCATTCACAAAGCCGGCTAGCGTCATACCGTCGCTTCGTTGGTGCCAACGCCAGGTCATCACCATTATCGTTGCCGAATACCGTCGGTACCAATTTGCGGCCTTCGGCCCGTCGTCATCGTCATTATACTCGCCGTGATCATTGCTGCCATCGTGCCGCTTTGCCGTACTGCCACTATGACCTTCTTGCCAAATCGCCACTTCTGGCACCTGCATTCATCATACCGTTCTGGTCATCGTCATCCGGTCATCACCGTAGACCAGACTCCGGTCCGCATTAATTCGCGGTCATTCTTAACAATCGCTGACCATTGCCGGCCATGCCTGACTACCCATCATCTGCGTCGAGCATCACCGGCCATCTCCACCGGCCACCACCACGACGACCTTCATCTTCCATCGCTGACCCCCGCTGTTCACCATCATCTATTATCGCTATTACAACCTTGGCTATCTTCTTGTTTCGATTGGATTTCTTTTGTCATCTCTTCTAATATACTTTAATCTCATATCGAGAAAACTTTTGTACGAAACATATACATGGATTTATATTAATTTGGGTTGATTTTTTTACTCTTTCAAGGGTTTTCACGTAAAATTGAGTTTTCTTGTTTATTTTCAAACATCTATTTGTTGATTACACAACAAAACTAAGTAAACTTTTATTCTACTTTTCGACCAATACTTAATTTATATAGAATATTAATAATATTTAAACTTTAATATGTATATATGCAATTTTACTTGAATCAATTTAATCTAATCATACTAATGATATATATATATATATATATATATATATATATATATATATATATATATATATATATATATATATATATATATATATATATATATATATATATATATATATATATATTAATCTAATTTATTTTAATTTTAATTTAAAATAATTAAATGATAATAACGAATATTTTTTTAATAACATGTTTATATCATCTAACTTCTTGAACTTATTTTCTTTATTTTTATATTTTCATTATTTTTATTTTATTTTTATTTTTTTAGAAAGTAAGTTTAAGAGAATATACTAAGTAATATATTATACAAATATAACTGTATATAAATTATGATACATTTTCTCATTAATTATCATTGTTTGAGATACTCTTACTGTTAATTTATTTAACAAAATTTTATTTTCATTTTATTATATAGTATGTATATTTTAGTTAACTAAAACTATACTTATATATGATAATATATTAATCAAATATAATGCTATAGAAATGCTCTTTTCTCTTTAATGTTTAACTTATTTGAGTGTTACTCTTAAAATGATTTAATCTAAATATTAATAATGAGTTTGATATATATATATACACAATTTAAATTTTATTAGTAAAGAGTTTACATCTTTTTGTTTATTGATTTATTTATAACCTTTGAATTAATAAATTCATTTGATTTACATATTAGATGTATATACATTACGCATTTAATTTATAGAGAAATTCAAAATATTAGATTTCAACTATTTTTCGTATTTGGAAACAGCCTATAATATATATAAAACAGATTTGTATTTAAATAAGTTATAATAATTTTTATTTTTGATTAACTCTCCCTCTTTTAAATTTCTGATCGTTTTCTTTCTTCATAACATAATATTTTTGTTTTTTTTTTATATATATATATATATCCTAATCTAAATTTAGTAATAATAATCATCTTTTTTATATATACTTTAAATTAATTTAGTTAGAATATTAATAACAGAATTACCTTAACATATACAGGGGCCGATCCAGAAAAATTTTTTAGTGGGGGCACAACAAGATAAGAAAATAATACTCATAAATCCAGTTAAATCTAGTGCTAATGTTTGGTTATTTATATGATAATTTAAATTAATTATTTTATTTAATATTTAAATAATTAATATTTAGAGATTATTGTTTATTGCATTTTTTATCACAAAATAAAATTTTAAAACTATTTAAATAATTAAGTCAAGAAGATATAAGTCAAGTAATTAAGAATACAATAGTAATGTAGATGATAATATTAATTAAATTTATATTAAATGATATCTAATAGATACGCAAATGATAGTTATAAAAACACAATAAAAAATAAGCAAATGATAGTAATTAACATATTATTCTTAAATATTATTTAAGTAATCAATAAAATATATAATCTGCATGTGTGGTGAGATTATAATGGAGGATATTTAATAAGTGAATTAAATAATAATTTCTATTTATTTATTTATAAAATAATAATAATCATAATTAAATTAATTATAATATATTTATCATAATATAATATTTTAATTAATTATAAATCTATTAATCTATTATAAAGAATTAAGTCTATATTAATTATATCTAAGTTCATATTAATTTATAATTAATCTAAATAAAAATAACTAAAGAGAAGATATTGACGGCATATAGGCGTTCGAAACACGCATCTTGGTATTCCTTCGTGGCTTCGCTGCTGCCCAAAAAAGAGAAGGGAGACGTCGCGAAAGTATCCTTGTCTTCCTTCCCACCCTTCTTCGCGTGCTTCTGCTTCTCTAAATCCCATAAATCTAGCTATCAACAGGATTTAGTCAATCCAGATTTAACTTGCGAAAGCGGCTTTAACATGATTACGAAACCAGTGGATTTAACTTCTCTAAAAATACTGTAAACCCTACTCCAATCCTGCAACCAAACAACCACTTTCTTATCTCAGCTAACTCAGTGGGGCGGTGCTCCCAATGATCCGCCAGTGAACATATATATACAAAACATCCTAGTATGACTCTTATTTGTGTTGATTTATTTTAATTTAAGAGGTTAGTTGGTGTAACTTTTATTTCATAGTATGGATGTAATAATTGATTTTTTATTTTCTTAACATGATTTATCTCTCAAAAGTTTATTAGTCTCATATTTTGAATTATGTATTATCCTGAATTCATAGGTAATTTTTGCAACGTGCATTTGCATGATTTTCCTTCGTGGTCCATCAATATCTCTAAGTCTGATCGAACTGATTGTGAAAGGCTCTTCCTTAATAGATCATAACACTTTGAATACATTCCAGCACTTGATTTTGAGAATGAATATTATCTTGATAGGCTTCGGTAGTGATCAAAATGATTTTAGTCAGAATTATGTGATGCATGTCAAAACTCATTGATTTTAATTTTTTCATCAATTTAGTATCCAATAGATTTTAACATATTAAGCATACTTGAATGATCTATTTTGGGAGTTGAGAAAATTTGAATAATTTTGACAACCTTCAATTTGTCTTAAATTAAATTTATGCAGCGCTTGAGTAAACAATTGTTCTCAATGGTTTCAAACATAATTGAAACTCTTCTTCTTCTTCTTCTTCTTCTTATTTTTTACATGACTTTGCATTTTTAATCGGATCAATCATATTCTCCTAATTGACATGATGGGATAACTGTGCAGATCAATAGTGTCACTCTCAAAATATTGTTAATGCATTGCATTGTTATGGATCAGCTTTATTTTCATTTTTCTAAATAAGTGAGATCCTTTAAGTGGCACTTTATCCAATTCCAAATCTGAAAGGCGATTCTGACTTAATAAATATATAATTAATCATGGAGTATGACCTACATTAATGATCATTCAATTTATTCGTTAAAAATTAATTATATACTTGAATTCTATTGATTAAAAGAGAATTTGGTTAATCATTTATAGACCATGGGATCAAATAAAGCATCTTCTCATTGAGAAAACTACAGGTCATATTCTTACTTTTAGAGGCTGTTTGGTTCACATTTGAATCTGTTGCATTCAAATCTTCATGAACATTTCATTTGTTGGTTCTGGTAAAGTAAAATTAGTGTATTTCAAATACGAGAATAGTTCGTGTATTTGGAATTTTGGATTTGGCAATTCAAAATCTGTAATAATATCATAAAGTGATCGGCGAGCATGCCGCCACGCCGCTGCCACCGCCTCCATCGGGTTCGCCAGCCCATCGCTGCCGCCGGCCGTCGCCGCTTCCGTATTGCCTCATGCGTACCGCCGTCATTCGCCGTATCGCCATCGCCATGCACCTGGTCATGCTGCCACCACCATGCCAGTGATGCCGTCCGTCAGGCGTATGCCATGTCAGCCTTTCGTTACATTACATTTTGTCAACCAAACAAAAAAAAGCAAAGTCATGAATTTGTAAAGCTTTAAACCAAACAACTATCTTTTACACTGAATTTCTTTTACACTGCATTCTTTTTACACT
>CM038215.1:262693475-262713497 GCA_021442155.1 Cymbidium sinense
GAATAAAAATAAAATATGAAATAAAATTGTTTCCGAATAGACTCTAATCATTCCTCAAATAAATTATTTGTAAGACTTTCAATTGATGATCTTGAAGAAGTCTAAAGTAAAGCTCATAATTTCGCACCAAATCTTTTGTGAGCACTTTTATTTTTCTATTTTTAAATTTTAATTCCATTTATTTATATTTTGATTTGAAATAAAATATATTTAATAATAATTATTATTTTTAAAAATACTCAAAACATCCAAATATTATTATGAATATTTTAAAAAGTAATGTGATTTATTTTTAAAAATAAAAGAAATTAAAAACGCCTACTAAATAAACATATTTTAAAAATAATATAAAGAAATTAAAAACATAATACAAAATTTATCCCAAACATGCTCTTAGTGTAGCAATTATAAACAAAATTTCCATTTTCTGAAGTAGCTGATATGATAGAGGTCAGCTCTCTCTCTCCCTCCTATCTCTCTCTCTCTCTCAAAGTTCTAAAATAATGATAATATATTACAAACAGTAATTTATATTTTCACGAAATATTAGATTTTTTTTGAATGAATTCAATACCTCAACATATTAAATTTAATCAGTCATATATTATAAATAATAGCTAATTTTATTTTTCAGTCCACACAGAAAGCAGAGCTTTTTAAAATAAAATAGCACCTGACAGTTTATTTTACTATTTAAAAAAAGTTAGTTGGTTTGATTTCAAAAATAAACAAAAATACGAAACTGTTTAAAACACAAATAGAAAAAAAAGAAATCAACAACAAAATTAAAAAATAAAATATAAAATTGATCCCTAATAAATCCTTAATTATCAAAACTTTTCTTCAATTTTTTTAGTTATTAATACTTTCATCGTGAAAATTCATTTTTAAAAAAAATTTAAAAATTATAATAAAGAAATTAATCAATAAAAAAATTTAATAAATAATAAACATTGTAAAATCAATAGAGCTCGGTCCATTGACATTCTTTCTATTTGAATTTATTTAATTTGTCGAAGTCAATAAAATTTAAAAGGCCAAATACTTTTACTACTTGGTCAAATTTATTTATTTTCTTCATCAATGTTGTATAATATAAAATTAGCTTGAATCAAAATGTCATCCTATTTAAATTTATTTATTAAAATTTTCATTGTGAAAACTCTAATTTAATAAAATTTAATTAAATTATAGGAAAATTTTACGATTAAAGAATAAAGAAATAAGCCAAACCAAGATTTTCAAGAAATATTTTCTATGAAATAACAAAACATGTAACATCAACTGACCGTGGCATTAAATGGCTATATTAGATCCGAATATTCAATCCTCTCTATGCCTCTATTGAAGGTGAGGAGAATAGTATATTATTGCTTGCCAGTATATATTCTTAAACTCTCAAGCAATAGTGATTTTTCATTCTATCTCATTATGTTAATGCAGAGAGTACAAGAAATTGTTTTATCTTTAGAGTGACTCAACAAAGATGAATGCTACCAAAGCAAGACCATTTGCCACTCAACTTACATTTTGGAGCCTGCGTGAGTGTGAAAGGCGGACAAGAAGTCGTGCGGCTCTTATCAAACTTTATCATCATAGAGATGTAAAACTCATGAGATTAGCCGAGAGCGAGACCACACCATATGGTGTCACAACCTACTCTTACTTATCATGATGAGCAACAATGACAACACCAATATAGTACAATCCATGTTATTGTGTTTTGAGCAAACTAATTAAAGGTACATAATTTGGAGTATTTATACGCCGCTCCCATAAAGATAGGTCCTCATATTCGAGATATTATGCTTTCAATAAGTATCATGGGCATGATACTAAGGAGTTTTGCCACTTTGATATTAGTATCAATAATGGATGTAAAATTTGCTAGTGATAGCGGGTATTGTAATCATCATCGATATTAGCATTAATGGTGACTTTCATTAGTATCAATGATGATATTGAAATTGGTATTAATATCATGTATCATCCTTATTGATGATGATTAACATCAATATTATTGATGATAATATGTGTTAACTTTAATGTCGATAGCACGTTAACCTAATTGGTGATGATGATGTCAATCTTAGTATTGAGCTTGTGGTGTTGTTGGCATAACGATCATTGTGGTGTTGATGGCATAGCGATCATTGATATTGTTATGATATTTTTTTTTTGAAGAGCAAGCTTTAATTAGTGTAATATAAATATTTAAAAAATTATAACTATAGCAATATTAGAGATAAGAGTGGGAGAGAATTCATAAGAAACAATAATGAGAATAATCCACAAAATTGTTTTCTTCTGTCTCTTATTTAAGTAAACAATTATATATTTAATTTTGTATTTTAATTGCGTGTTCATCAAATGCATAGCAATAAAATCAAGAAAATTAATAATATAGTTGAATTATTAAATTGAAAGTTCATAGAAAATTTTTTTAAAAAAATTTACAAAAAAAGTATTGTTCATACTCCATTGGTGCCTCCCTTATCCCATTTGACTTTGGTTCCATCTTCCAACTCAAATTTCGCCAATTTCCCCATGGTGACACGTCCTCATCCCCTTCGATTTTGACTCCACCTTTATCTTTGTCTACAAATCTAGCTTCTAAATATGGAGTTCTAAGTTTTATTTTATAATTAACCATACATAAGAAAATATTTTTATTATATTTAACTTACAACAAATCAAACAATTCAAAATATACAAAATGCACTATATTTGAGTTATTCTAAAGTCTTAATTTTTTTTTTTACAAAACATCAAACCAAACAACCTTCTGTGAGAGAAGAGATTTAAAAAGTTTATGAATGGATCTAATTTACTTCATTAATTGTTGTGCTATAATTTTTTTCTTACTAAGGCAAGTGAGAACCAATATCCAAGCCCAAAAGAATTTGAGTCATAAATTTCAACCAACTCCACATTAACATGGATTTTTAGAAGAAATAAAAAAATAGAATAAATCTACAATCTTTAATAAAATATTCTCCAACTCTTTTAAAATATATTAATGATCACAATGAATATGGACCAAGTTAAAGCAATTCTCAAACTTGACAATAGTGATTTGATCATCATATCAACAAGATTATTATGGGTGCTTCACAAGCAATATCTTCATGTATACAATGATGACAAACATCAATGTGCTTTGGTTTTAAATGAAATATTTATTCTTTAGTAAGATAAATAGCACAGTGACTACCACACATCACAATGGTGATCTTTAGTCTTTGCTAAGCTCTCCAAATAAACATTTCAGCCAAATAAGTTTCTTACATACTTCAATTATAATCATATATAACTTCAACTATAAAAAATGTCAACATAGTCTACAAAGAAGCATTACAACTAAAAAATCCTACAAATGTTAAAGATGTATGTATGACCAATCTCCTCTTATCAATATCTCTAACAAAGTCTGATTCAACACATCCAAAGACTCTATATGTAGTCCTTTCAAATTGCAAACAAACATCTTTAGTTCCACATAATATCTAAGAATCCACTAGACTGCTTTCTAATGCTTTTTTTTACCAAGATTTGTCAAATACGCTTCTGAAAAGATTGAAGGATTTTGGGATGTCACATACACCAGAGGCTTAGACAGTTGCTTATATCTATGTGTTGAAGAGAGGTGAGGCTATATCGCCCATAAAGCTCTTCAAAATGGAAGCAGTTCCATATCCTTTATTGCTTAAGTCTAGAAATGTTGCTGCCAAATGTGATAGACTTTAAGCGAACATAGGAACAAATGTAGAAACTAGAAGTTGAAATACGCCATTTTTGTTTCAAGAATAGCTTCATCATAGTCCAAAACACATTTGTTTTCGAAGAGTACACATGCTTTTATATATATATCTATATATATTCTGAATGGACTAGAAGTAGTAGTGATAACTTTTTCACCTCATTGTTATAGTTTAGTTTATATCTTCAAAACCACTCTTCGAGCTTTGGACATTTAATAATCTATAATCGAACTTGATGCGTGGAAAGCGCTCCAATGGCGGAGCATAAGTTCACGACACTCATATAACTTTAGGTCTCTGAGGGAGAGGAGTTGTTGTAGACCAAGCAACCACATGAGCCTAGTGCAATTGTTTATAAGCAAGTATTGAAGTTGGATGAAAATCTTTGGACTCGTGACAACATAAATTGAGGGCACTTTATAATCTCCAACTTTTCAAGGGATTCCATCATCTGTTGTCCCAGTGGTACTGAGGGCCTCGCAATTCCATATTTTCAATTGCCTTAGAAGACAAATTTTGGTATGGAGGAAATAACCTCAACTCTCAATATGATCTAAGAAACAAGGTACTCAGATTGCATGGAATCCATCTTTCTTTGATGAAAGCCTTTCGATAATAATTGCATATATGTAAAGCTTTTAAGGAGACATCCCTTGACTCATAACAAAATTCAAAATCATTTTTGTGTCGTATTGTAAACTCCACATTCTAAAATACTATATCTTGCAGTGAAGTAGCTAAAAAGATACTTATTTAAATGGAAGGAAATAAAAAGAATGGGTTTAAAAACAGATGATGTGCATGGATGCAAGAAACTTTTAAAAGAAAGAAATTCAAGCAATTTATGCTTTGATTTAAAATCAACTACCATTCTTATTTCTTTTTTTTCTTATCCTTTTTTTTATCATGTCATAGAAAAATGATAATCACTAGTGTTGTATGCCAGAAAATTAGTTGCGGTAGAATAAAATTTCACGTCTTAGCTTGTATAGAAATCCAGCACACACATAGATAGTTGAAAAGAAAGTAAGAAACTTCATAATTTTTATATGAAAAAATCTCAAGAATAGAGAAAAATCACTAGGCCCAAAGAAAATGCACTATATATCTACTTTGGAGTGAGTTTAAGTTTTTTACCGAATTACAAATGTATGTGTGAAATTCTAATAATGAATTTCAAAATCAGTTACAACTACTCGATAGTTGACATAGCGGTTGTTGGTGGCGTATGTCGACAAAGCGATGATTGGTGACAATGGTGGTAATGAAGAACTTCAAACTTCTATCTCTCTCTCAGCTTTCTCCTAAGTTTGCTTCTAGCTCTTTTTTTCATTCATGACAAGAATGAAGTCCTATTTATAGGATTCTTAGCGGGGTATTTTGGTCATTGTATCCAAAATCTCAAAACATTCCATCAGACGGTTTGTATCGATCCATTTGATCATAGATAGTTTTTGGTAATTTGACCATTCAAATGATCTTTGATTTGAGTGATCTTAGACTTGTTGGATTCGTCTGTTGTCGATTGACTATAAGAATGTCCAATTTGGAAGTCATTTAATCATCTAGTCAGTATTTCGAAGTTTTTATATGTAGCTTTTAGGCTTAATTTGAGCTCATTTGGACTCGATTTGATTTGATTCTACCATCAGTTCTAGTATCAGTAGTGAAAATATGTCTTTTGGACATGTATTTTTTAGGCCCTTAAAATTAACGATATGCAAATTTGGTCATTGTTCTTCTTAATTGGGATGACAGCCAAGTGGGGTATTTTTCCTCCCGGATGAAAGCAATTTCTTAACTTCAAAATTGACCTATTGTTCAATGTAATTGTATGAGTCAGGAGCTTGATAGGGTTGCTAGGTCTATTGCTAGTTTATGACCACTATGCTAGGAAGATCCGCATCTCTTCATAACTCCATATAAAGCGTCCTTATACTCAATGGTACTCTAAGTTAATGGTTTCAATTTCATTCAATAAAGAATTGGTGTATGTCAAACTTGGATTGTCTTCAATCCCTAGGTTAATTTGAGTGATCTTAGACTTGTTGGATTCGTCTCGCTGGCTCGATTTGTATAAGAATGTCCAATTTGGAAGTCATTTAATCATCAGTGATTTCAAGTTTATATGTAGCTTTTGCTTAATTTGAGCTCATTTGGACTCGATTTGATTTGATTCTAGCGTTATTGGACTCATCTCATCATTTAATTTGATTGAATATATGCTTTAACTTGAAATCCATGCTTGATTTATAAATTTTAGATATATCAACAAGAAAAGTAAATGATTTGAGGTAAATCTAAATAAATTCAAATCCATATCTCAGCACCATTCCATTAATCTAGAATGTTAGACAACACTAGGCATGGATGAAAGTTGTTTGCCTAAAGATAGCTGAAGTTTTAGGCATCTTTTTAGTTTCAACTCCTTAAGGTTGAAAAGAAAGTATTTTTTGAAGGAGATTTAAATGGACATGTTGGTAGAGTGGTAGAAGATTTTAGAATTATTATTGTGATTATGGATTTGGGTTAATGAAAAGGTAGGATTATATTAGATTTTACTTTAGCATATAATTTTGTAGTGGCTAATACTTTATTTTAGAAAAGAGATAAACATATTATTACTTATAAAAATGGATCTAGTAAAATACAGATTGATTATTTTTGATTATAAAAATGATCATTTAGATTGTAAAGATTATAAAGTTATTTTAAGTGAAAGTTTAAGTACCCCATCGATTGTTAGTTTAAGATTTTAAGATGAAAGATTGTAAGAGGAAAAATAAATCAAATTATTATCCCAGATTAGATGGAACTTAAAGAACACCAATAAAAATATTTTTAAGATAGGTTCTTAAGGAAGTTAATGTTATGTGGGAGAAAGTAGAGTGAAATTAATGTTGCTAAAAATATCTAGAAGAATAAAATAAAATAAAAAATAAAATAGTTAGTGGTGGAGTTAGAGTGCGAAAAGATAATAAATAAGAAATATTGTTATAAAACTTGGTTTAGATATAAAACTTCATTTTCTTCTTTATAGATTATAGAATGAGGTTTATAGTTTAGAGTTATTTACATAAATTCATGCAAAATCCAAAATCATAAGGCTCAAAATGATTCCTTTGATCATCTAATGTATTTTAAGTATTTAAATGCTCAAATGAAGTTAGAATCAAGAGATATCGACTTGTTAGATCGACTCTTCGATACTGATTATAAACAATTTTATTTAGAGCTATTTGGTTGACCGATATCTCAAAGTTTTCAATCATATTTTAAGACTTGATTTGTCTTATCTCATTCAGTCAGTTCTTTGATATCAAGATTCGCTTCAAGTAGAATTTTCAGTGCTATATCATATATAATTTTGAAAATGCTTAGAATAAATTTTAAATATTTTGAGTATTTTTGAAATAATTATTAATATATTTATATTGAATTTAAATAATATAAAAAGTGAAATAAAAAAATATAAATATAAATATAAAAAACAATTCATGAAATGATTCCTTACAGTAATAGTGTGATGAGGCGACCTCATGTCCTCATCAATGAGATTATGAGATAAAAAATTAATGACCAACTAGATCATGTGAGACTCTTGTCACAACGAATCATTTCTAGTAATTGACTTTAAATCAACATAGAAATTCGATAGTCCAATCTAACTAAGAATTAGCCAAATTGATTAAAATTAAATACCAATTAAATACTTGATGTATACATTAATTGCAACTAAATTTATATTTCATTTTATAATTTTTTCTCATCATTAAAAAATAATAATATATTCACTCATAACTTTTCTCGGATGAATAAAAATAAACCCCAAGCTCTCTCTCCTTCAAGTCTCTAAAGTGGCATCCTATGATATTACTATGAAAATAAGATATATACAATCATTAAATGCAAAGTTATAATACTATGTCTTATAAAAAATTAAATATTCTAAAATAATTAAATAGCTTAAATAAATATGTAATAAATTAATACAAATATAAACTCATTTGAATTGTTCATAAAAATAATTAGATTTACTACATATCTTAAACTATTATTTTGTTATAAGATAAAAATATATATTTTATAAAAATAAGAATAAAATAAAATAAAATAAAATAGTGCAAAAAAATGAATATTAAGATGCTATTAAATTTTGATGTAACATATTTAAAAGGTTGTTGTTGTTATTGTTGTTGTTGATTATTATCTAACATATTTTAAATAAAAGTGAAGAAGTAATTAAAATACTTATTTAACATACCAATTTCGGAATTTTAAGTATAACCTTGATCAAATTGGATATCTATTAGAAGTAATTTTGACATTACGATGCAATTTATGATATCGTTTGGATCATTCTATAATTTATCACTTATTCAAATTACGCATTGTCGCTCTTGACGTTCAGTACTTATAATCGGCAAAGCGGTTTCATTTGATAGATTTCGTCATTTTAAGCTAATAGCGCGATTAATTTCTTTGCGGAGATCATTTTCGTCGCATCTCACGACTAGATATGTGCGTGAGCATGTGATTTTCTTAATGGTTGATGTCAATTGTGCATTATATACGATTAATTTCACATTACGAGCGAAATGGTTTTGATGGAGATCGCTTTAGTAATTTTGATGACTTTCGGTGTATTTTAGTTTTGAATTGCACAATATTGTGTCCGTAGTCCCTCGAATTTGTTTCACAAATTCAATCCGCTCGTGGATCATATGTGGATGTCAACAATTCCGAGCATAGATCAGAAGCTAAAACTGATCAATTGTTATAAATATCGGCTCCTGCAGATTAAAAACATAATCCCTGCCTTCTGATTCTTGTTGCTTTCTGCGCAAAGAACACTAATAATCTGGCCAAAAAAAATGAAAAGAAGAAAACAAAATGGTATTTCTGGTCTACCGAAATCAGATTTGTGGACAAAAAGCAAATTAAAATCCCAAATCATACTCACAGAGAAGAAATCAGAACTGAAAATAAAAGGTGATGAGGGACGGCAGCTTTATCAAATTCCAATATTCTCAAGCAGCATCTAATATGATAGAATTCTGTTTAATCTCTATAAAAATTAATGCTTTTCTAATCGGCATCCTTATCATCGTTCTTTCATAAAGTAAATGCACGGCAAGAAAAGCTAAAGCAGATGGAGTATTCGGTAGTGGTGCTGTAAATATAAAAAGTACAATTATAGTGAACTTTTTTATATTTACAATTCTCAATTATATAATTAAGAGATAGAAAACTTTTGAAGTGGTAAGCCGCAGCTAGGGCATCGGCGTTCCCCTGGCTTGCTCTTCTCCTCCTCCACCTTCTCCGTCTAACTTTCCTCCTCTCCCTTTTTCTATCATCCTGCTTTCCTCCTTTGGGTCTTTTTCTCCCCTCATTCTCGACCTGTAGTGAGAGCATGACCATAGGGATGGCTAGCTTATTATGGTTCCTTTCCCCTTTAACATCATCTCGCATTTGCATTCTCCCATTTCACCTAAACCTGATCTCTCTCTTGGAAAGATTTCGCTATGAAATGCCCAATCCGTCTCTTGCGTATGTGCGTAATCCAATGAAGTGGACTTCTCGAGGATGATTTGTCACAAAAGGAAGAATGGCATCTCTCCCTAATTGGTCACTCGATTACCTACTATGGATCATTGTTGTTTCAAAAAATGGAGCTTTAAAGGCAGCTAGATTTACTTACATTCAAGGTGATTACTTCTGTTTAAGTTCAATTGTAAAGAAGACTATGATTTGGTGTGGAATCACGCCCTTGTTTTCTCAATGGTCGGCCTTTCATTTTCCAAAATGGACTTGGGACTTTTCGCCTTGAGCGATCCTATCTCATTAGATTTGGATCAAACTCCCTAACTTTCCCTGATTTGGAATGAGGTTGGTTTCTCTAGGGTTGCTAGTAAAATGGTGTCCCCGGATGGATCATCGGCTAGATCCGATAACATTCATCTGCGTCCAAATCTCATATCTCCTCTTCGACACGATTTTCAAATGGGAAAGATTCATTTAATTATTTAATCCCTTGGCCATGGTACTTCTAAAGTTCCCTTAGTGACTAACTAGAATACCAAGAATATATACCCATACTCTCATTCTGTTATATTTTCTTCCTCCTTCTTTCTCATCTCACAAGATGACAAGATTATGGAGACTTCTGTCTGTTTCCTCCTCCTCTATATGACCTAAACTACCATCTCATTCTCCACCTCGAGGATCTTTGTGTCGATGCTTGTTTCTTTTCAAATTGATTGATCACTTTCATTTCCGATCTCTCTTGTGTTGTTTTCGCTTTGTGCTTACCCACAGGCGATCCCATTGGTATTGATAAAGGAATAATGAAGTTAGATTCATATGGAAGGAGGGAACATCTCTTCTTCCCAATCCCTACTCCTCTTAAAGGTAACAAGAAAAGGGTAAAATTCTTCCTCCTCCCAATGAATCAAATATCATTTGGTAGTTGGAATGTTAGGGGTTTATCTCATTGGAAGACTTTTCTGTGAAAGCTTATTAAAGACTCTCATTTAGATCTTCATCTCTTAGAAACCAAAGTTCATTTCAATCCTTTGTATAGTGTCTCTTCTTACAATTTATTTACTTGAATCCTGTAAATAATTTTGATTGCAAGTGGTGGTGATATGGATCAAATGGAATTCGTAGGTTGAATTTTGAGTTACTTTGCAAGTCAGCAATTTATCCATGGTAGAGTTTCATAGGGTTAAGCTTTCTTAACAAGTATCTATCGAAAATGATTCTACGCCCGATCCTCCTTGTGGTCTTCTTTAAAGGCTTTGCGGATGTTAATGCTCTCCTTGGATTATTTAGGTGATTTCAACTTTAAGTGTTAAGGATAAACAAGGGGTAATCGGTTTCTTTCAACTCTTCCTTGGAATTTAAAGATTGTGTTAATGATTGTGGTTGGATGGAACTCCCAAGCAGAATTTTACATGGTTCAATCTTGGAACATCCTATTTACTCTAAGATTGATGCTTTTGTAACTCCAATGGATTGAGATGTTTCCATCTTCCTTTTATAAAGTCCTCTCTTCAAGATCATCGGATCATTCTCCTTTAGTAACTCTTCTCCAAGCTCCCTCTTTGGTATCTCATCGCTTCCTTTTGAGAATTATTGGTCTTTAAAGCGGCTTTAAGGATGACATTCGGAGGTTTGGAACAATTATATACAAGGAGACCCTTTTATGTCTCTATCAAGCTAAAGCTTGTTAGAAATATGATGAAAGATAGATATAGAGATACTTCTCCCTTACTGACAAATCTCCTTAAACAACAAAGCGGTTTTAGGATTAAAATTGATCCTTTCAACATCCATCTCATTCATGATGCTAGGAAATCAAAGCGATAAGTTACTTATAAAAGAAATGCTATGGATTAACAGAGGCACATTGGCTTACTCACTCGATGATGATTTAAAATTCCTCTACCTCTCTTTAAAGGAAAGGAAAAGCAATGATTAGAAGTGCAAAGACTTGTCTTCTCGATCATAAGGATATTTGCTATTTTTTTTGTAGGTACTATGAGGATCTCTTCAATTGTGGATTCTCTTATTTTCCTTGCAAAATTTTCCGTGGGAATTGTCTTCATTAGATCTTCTTTCGATCTTGAAGCTTTCACAGAAATCATTGCTACCTTGAATAGTATCTGAAAACAAATCGCCTCGATGGTTTCAATTCTAAGTTTTACATTGATTCTTGGAGTATTATTGGCAAATCTTTGTTAATCGTTCTTTCTTTTTCGAATTCCAGTGCCATTGTTTCAAGCATACTCTCTTAACGCTCATACCAAAGGTGAAACATTCCAATAGAATTGAAGATTATCGTCATCTCTTTATGTAACACATTCTATAAAGTGGTGGCTAAAATCCTTGCCAACCGTATGAAGAGATATCTTCCTTCTATTATCATCAATTCTCAATCCGCTTTGTTAAAGGAAGAGACATATCGACAATAGCAATGGCCTTTGAGATTTACAGTTCTCTACCTCTAATAGCTCTTACTTTTTTAACAAAATTGATTTGAAAAGCATTGATAAAATTAAAGAAAAGCACTAATTCATCGACTTCTGGACAAAGGTTTTCCTAGGAGATTTACTACTTGGGTGGATGCTTGTATCTCTGATGTGCCTTTCTCTATTGTGTTAAATGGGAACATTTCTGGTTATTTTTCTTCCTCTAACGGCCTTAGACAGGGCTGCCCATTGTCTCCTTTCCTCTTACGGTGGCCATGGACACTTTTCATGCATGTTAGAAAATGAAATCGCAAAGGATTATATAACCCTATTTCTCCTGGACAATGCTCTTCTCATCTCTTATATCTTGATCTCCTTGTGATGGATGCATGACTCTACTTTTCCTCACTAAATTCTACTCTTCAATCTAAAGCACTACTTGGGTGAGGTGAATTATTCCAAATCATCTTTGTGCCTCTCAAGGACCTTGGATAATTCTTATACTGTATTGGGAATTCAATTGGGTTCTTTCCCTTTCAAATACTTGGGGCTTCCTCTTATTAAAGGTACAATTAAGATGGCTCATTTCCTCTCTTTTAGACTACATGTTTGGTTATGGTTGGAAAAGTAAGTTCCTCTCATTAGGGGAAGGTTATGTCTTATTAATTATTTATCTTGGTTTGTTCTGGATTGGATGGTATTATCAAAAAATCGCTCTTTATTTAAATTTTTCTATCATTCAGGGGAGGCAAAAAAGTTGCATACTATTTCTTGGGAATGTACTACTTTACCCAAAGATAAAGGAGGAGTTGGGTTACTTTCTGCTTCTTCTCTTAATTTGATAAGTAAATTGAAATTAATGTGGAAAATTTGCAAGAGAGATACTCCTTTTGCTAAATGGTGTTTAGCTAAGTATACTTCTCTATGGAATCCATGCATTTATAGAGTTTCTCCTCTATGGAAATCGATTGTCAAAGTTGCTGAAAAATTTAGAAACAAATTGCATTTTCAAGTTGGAGAGGGCAAGGCTTTTCTTTATATTTTGATCCTTGGTGCAATGGCCACTCTTTGTTATTGGTTGGGAGTAAATGGAGACATCTAAACTTCAGATCTAAAGGTTCACTTTCTTATTCACAATGGGCATTGGAATCTCCCTTCTCTTCTTGAGTCCTCTCATCCTTGGATCCATTAAGATTTTGGATACTTTCGAATGGAAATCTGTTGGCTTAAACGTTATCTCCTTCTACCAAGGAGTTTAGAGAAACCATCTTAGTCTCATCCCTCTTTAGGCTGACTAAAGGAATTTGGTTTAAAGGTTTTCTATTATGCTCTCTTATTTTGGATGGCTTATATTGTCTTAAAATATGATAAACTTGCTAACAAAGGGATTGGAACCCAACTCCTTTGCTGTTTTTGTCATTCTGTTTTAGAATCTCACAACCACTTGTTTTTTGAATGTCCTTTGGCTATGAAATTGGTGAGGGCTTCCATTCCAAATGGTTTGTTTCTTTTGCTGCAGTCTACTCTCTCGCAGGTTCTTAATTTTATTAATGATGGGGAGCATAAAGTGTTACAAAGATTACATTTTGATTATTTCGTTCTTGTGTATACCTTGTGGAGAGAAAGGAATAATTTTTTCTCCCTCTATCTCCCATTCGCTTTATCAAATCAAGTTAAGGAAAGGGTCTTTTGCAAAAGTGGAAATTAAAAGTTACTTGGCCAAGTTACTGCGATTTAATACAATGGAAAATTATTTTCCTCCTTAACTTTCCTTGTGGTTTCATATATGCGTGGAAGTTAATTTCGTTTCATTTCATTCTTGTTATATTGTTGGGTTGTCTCTGGCTTTTTTTTGGATTGAGGATTATCTGGATGTTCTTTGCTGGTTATGTGTTTTACTGTACTGGTATTATGGCTTTCTAGATGCCTTCACGTTCCATTTCTGTTTCATCTGGATCTCCTTCGGGTGGCTGTGGGATTTATGGTTATTTTCGCTATCTTTGTTTATGGAGGCTGCGGTTTTTCTTATTAGTGCTCTTATTGTTCCTATCTTTATCTTTATTCTGGAAGGGCTGTTCGATCTTTTCCCTCTTGTTTCATGGTATTACTGGATGTGGTTTTTTGTATGGAGGTTGTGGTCATTTTCATTTGGTTTCTTTGTTTAGTCTCTATTGATGGATTTCATGATAAACATCTGCTGATCTTCTCCCTTCTTCTTTTGTTCTGCGATTTTGGTGGAGCTCAGGTCTTTTGGAATGGACGATGATGAGGATTTTCGCACAACTTATTGATCTCCTGAATTGCTCCTCCTCATTTGGATGGTCTCTCTGTATCCCTTTTGTTGTGACTTATTAATGGTGATTTGGGATTGTTTTGGCTCTAAACCGTGACTTTTTCCTATGATTGATTTTTTGTGTTGTGCTTATTTTGGACATCTTTGATGTATTTTGTATCCCTGAGTCCATTGAGCTTTTTTGCTCCTACTCTCTGTAGGGTTTTCTTTCTCAGCTAGCATTGTTATTCTTGTTTCTAGAATCATTGTCCTAGTTTAGTTTTTTCTTATTCTTGATCTGTAAGGGATTAGTCTATCAGAACTTTACTTTTGGAATACAATTGGGCTACGGCACTTAACCTTTTCCAAAAAAAAAAAAACAAGAGATAGAGTGGGAGTGAGAGTGAGAATGAAAGAGAACACACTCACTCATTTTCTCTCAAATTTTATTTTGTTTATATTTTATTTTAAAACAAAATATATTTAATTGTAATTATTATTTTTAAAAATATATATAATATCTAAAACTGTTTTGAATATTTTAAAATAATATTATTTATTTTAAAAATAAAAATAAAATATATAAAATATACTTCAAAAAATTATTTTAAAAAATAATATAAAAATAAAAATATAAATAAAAAACACGAAATAAAATTGATCCCAAGCATCACCTTAGATATTTGATTTTTTCTCTTTGCAATATCAAATTCGAATCACGTCCCTCAATTGTTTTTCTTATTTAATACAATACTTAAGAAATTTTTTTTCTAAAGTTTAAAATATATAGCAACTAAGATAAAATCACCAAATCAATTGATGAACCAGTCCTGATTATAAAAAATAAATATATTTTTAAGTATATTAAATAATCATATTTAAATATTAAACTTAATAAAATAAATTTAAATATGTTTATAAATAAAATTTATATAAATTTTATTATTATGATGATAAACTAAATTAATCATAATATCCACCAAATCATATAAAGTATATTACAAGATCTTACTTTAAAGTTTTACTTCTCTATATAAAAACAGATATTCATAAATAATATTATATTATAAATATTTTTTATTTTAAGTGCTCTTAAAATTAAAAAATATATTTAAATTATAGAAATTTATTAAATAATTTATAAAATATTAATATATAAATTATTGCTTGAATTTTGTAAATATTATTTTTTAAGAAAGTAAAATATAGACATTTTAAAAAAATATATTTGAAAACAGAGTAGAATAAAAAATGAATTTATTTTTAATTAGTTATTAAGAAGGTAATATATTTTTAAATTAAAAGAGAAGGAGAGATGGCTGAGCTTAAGCTATTTATTAAATATACTTTTTAAACTAAAATTTCTTATTCATGACATACGCGCCACTTGCTTTTATTACTGAAATATTTTTGAGTTTTTTTTCTCTCTTCAGAATTTTTTATTTATTTTATAATAAACAATATCAGAAAATAATTTATTATATTTATCTAATAACAAATCAAACAACTCAAAATATTCATAATAAGTTCTATTTAAGTTGTATTTAAATTTAAAAAATGTATTTATTTTCAAAACATTTAACATTTATGAGAAAATTTAAAAAGTTTGTGAATTAGGGTAATTTATTTTATCAATTGAATATTATTTTCTTCATAGACATATATGAGGATAAAATTATGAAGGTGAATAAACTTAATATATAATATTTTAATTTTGAGATATTTTGGTATTGAAAATTTTAAATATAATTCTAAATTAAAATTTTGAGGCATAAAATTGAATATTTTTTATTTAAATTTAATTCTTTTATTTTTATACATTTGATCAAATTTTTAAAAAATAAATTTTTTTTGTGTGTGTTGACTTTTAGGGCCCATTTGAACTGTTGTATGGACACAATATAATTTATGCCACACTGCAAATATGTTTGGATTTGAATTAATTGAGCCGCAGCTACCACGAAGCTGCTACTCAATCTGCCTTCTGCGGCCGCAGTCTACAACTGTTTTTTCTTAAATTAATCATAAAATTTACCAAATCCACGAAGCTGCTACTCAATCTGCCTTCTGCGGCCGCAGTCTACAACTGTTTTTTACTTAAATTAATCATAAAATTTACCAAATCATACAAAGTATATTACAAGATCATACTGTAAAGTTTTACTTCTCTATATAAAAAGAGATATTCTTGAATAATAATAATAAATACTTTTTATTTCAAGTGCACTTAAAATAATATGTATATTTAAATTTATAAAAAATCCTTAAATTGTTTTTAAAATAGTTATATATAAATTATTAGCTTGAATTTAGTAAATATTAGTTTTTAAGAAAGTAAAATATAGACATTTAAATAAAAATTATTTGAAAATAGAGTATAATAAAAAAAACGAATTTATTTTAATTAGTTATTAAGGAGGTAATATATGTTTTAATTAAAACAGAAGGAGAGATGGCTGAGCTTAAGCTATTTATTAAATATACTTTTTAAACTAAAATTTATTATTCATGACATACATGCCACTTGTTTTTTATTACTGAAATATTTCTGAGTTTTTTTTCTCTCTTAAGAATTTTTATTTATTTTATAATCAAACAAATATCAGAAAATAATTTATTATATTTATCTAATAACAGACCAAACAACTCAAAATATTCATAATAAGTTATATTTAAGTTATATTTAAATTTTAAATTTGTATTTATTTTCAAAACATTTGACCACATAACTTTTGAGAGAGGAAATTTAAAAAAGTTTGTGAATTATGGTTATTTATTTTATTAATAGAATATTACTTTCTTCTTCTAAACACTGTCTTAGCAAATAAATCGAATTAATTCAAAAAATAAATTATTGTCATAGATATAGATGAGGATAAAATTATGAAGTCGAATAAACTTAATTTGTATTTATTTTCAAAACATTTAACAACATAACTTTTGAGAGAGGAAATTTAAAAAAGTTTGTGAATTATGATTATTTATTTTATTAATAGAATATTATTTTCTTCTTCTCGCTTACTCGTCTTAGCAAATAAATCAGAACTAATTCAACAAATAAATTATTGTCATAGATATAGATGAGCATAAAATTATGAAGTTGAATAAACTTAATATATAATATTTTAATTTTGAGATATTTTGATATTGAATATTTTAAATATAATTCTAAATTAAAATTTTGGGGCACAAACTTTAATATTTGTTATTTTAATTTAAAACTTTTATTTTTATACATTTTATAAAATTAAAAACAAAATTTCTTTTTGTGTGTTGACTTTGAGTCAACACATAAAAATGTAGTATGTCTACAATCCAATTCAACTTAGAACGAGTGAAATTAATTAAAAAAAACTAAGCATCAATTAAATACTCTTAATTTTTCTTGAGATGCATACATTACAGCTAAATTTATTTTTCACTTTATAATTTTGTTCTCATCATTAAAAATAATAATAGTAATATATAAAAAAAATCATAATTTAACTTACGTGCATAATAATAAATCCATTAAAATTTGCCTCTCTTTTAAGAAATTAAATATTCGCATGCAATGATACATAAATATTAAAGATAAAATATATCTATTATACACTCATTGAACTCAATATTAGAATATTATATCTTACAAATTAAAAGAATTATAAAATAATTACACAACTTAAATAATTATAATTTCATTAGAAAATTAGATTTATTAAATAAATTACTTAATTCATTAATTTATTTAATATATTTTGGAAAATTAGAGTACTAAAAATATTCCCAAGTAAACATATCTAGTTTTATCCAAAAAATATTATTAAATTTCATCAAATAACATAAAGATTAACCACCACAAACATTAAAAAAATAACTAAAGATTCATATGCATTTACATATCTAAGAACTAAAATTTAACACTTTAGCTGCACATGAAAAATTTTATAATGTTTGAGTGTTAAAATTTACATATAAGTATATATATATATATATATATATATATATATATATATATATATAGTAATATTAAAAAGTGGCTTGTGTTTCTTTCAATAAGAAATCTTGGTCATTCATTTTTTAAGTTAGTGATGTGAGATGATGGTTTTACAATGATTATAGTCAAAAAGTCCAAGAGGGACAATTTATATTATTTATATACAAAGCATATATTTCTTATATATTTACATATATATCATCTAAATTTTTATTTTTTTTACTTAAATAGTACTCAAATCTCTATTATTACAATATAGTTTACATCATCATTAATTTTTAAAATCAAATGCACATTTTTATGTATAGAAAAAGCATCATTTTTCTAATTATTAAACTTTATGAGTAATGATGAAAATGCATAAGAATTGTGTGCTCTATATGCAAAATTTCCTATTTTGAAAGTCATGCTTTTGGCTTATTTTCATATAAAGTATATACTTCTTTATATTTATATATCTACCACCTAAATTTTTATTTTTCATTTAAATAGCACTCAAATCTCTATTATTATGTAAAAATAACACTATCATTACTTTTTAAAGTCATGCACTTTTTTATGCATAGAAAAAGAATAGTTCTTGTAAATCTCAAATTTCTATGAGTTTGATTTGTAAATACATAAGAATTGTGTGCTATGTATGCAAAATTCTCTATTTTAACTTTTGAAGTTCTTTTATATTCTTATCTAACGTCAACATCTTACAATTCTTTCATTTCTTTTGAATATATTTTGTTGTGTGATCAGCAACAGAGATAAATCTCTCATACAAATTCATATCTACACTTTTTTTTTTCTTTTTACTCTATTTTTATTTGTCACTCTAATACTAGATAATGAAATCTTGTATATGCCTATGTGTAATAATTTGATAAATATTTTGTTATCATAAAAAAAATTCATAGATCACGTATCTTTTTGTTGCCTCTCTAATGTATTTCTTTCTATTTTCTTACAGATAAATTTTACTTTTTTCACACTATCGATTTTACACCAATCAGGTACGTGCTTTATAAATTATTTATTTTTATTTTTATAATATGCATTGTAGATTTATGAATTTTTACTTTTACATATGTATGATTAAATTAAGTCTACATATGTTTTTGATATTCTTATTTACAATTTGTAATAACATTCTTTTATATATATGCATTTTAAAATTCTTACATATTTGTTGATAATTTTTTATATTTGATATGACCTTGAAAATTCCTCTAGTCGAAGCACGAATCTTGATGCCGAAAACAAGCTAATCAGAAATTGAAACTGGTCGAGATCAAGCACTTAAAATATCATTGGAAATCTTGGGATATCAGTTAAATCCCTAAATAGCTCTCAAATATGACGTGTTTATAGTCAAATCGAGCGTCTCGACGAGCCGGTTCCAACAAGCCAAAGATCTTACAATTCTGACTTCATTTGATCATTCAAATGCACAAAATACATCATATGATCAAGGGGATCATTTTGAGCCATCCGATGAAGTGGAGTGCGCTTTGCATGTATTCTGAGGCCACTCATAATCTATAAATAGCTCTTCCTCATATATGAGGAGGCCAAGTGAAGGAGAAGGGAAGCAAGCAAGAGAGAGGAGAGCTCTAAAGATCCTCAAACCTGTCGTCCACTCGATCAATCACCACCATCGTGCCATCATCGGATCCGTGATCCTGTAGTCGTCAACATCATCGTTAACATCGTCGTCATAACAGCGCTGTTGCCCATTTCTCATATATAATTTTGTAATCCCGGTATCAGGAAGATCTTGTACTCTGAAACAGACACATAGTGGAAGCTTTTTATTGGGCTAGGCCCCGTGGTTTTTTCCCTCTTTTAGAGGTTTTCCATGTAAAAATTCTGGAGTTTATTGTTTGCTCTTTAAATACCTGTGTGTGTGCTAGACTTTCCAAAGAAGCTAAGGCGTAAACTTTTACTCTACCGCAACTGGTTTTCTAGCACGCAACAATATTTAATTTTTCTAAATTTGTGAAAAAGTATAAATATAATTAAAGTTAAGTTGGACTTTAAAGACACTTAAAT
>CM038215.1:262713597-262893597 GCA_021442155.1 Cymbidium sinense
ATTAGTAATGGAGCTCAAAACATGAATTTCAGCATCTATTTGTAGCAGCCCATGCGGTCAAGATCATTACATAGAACACAGTGCAGTCCTAATGGACTTAAACCATATAAAATCATAGTGAGAAATTACAACAAGATTAAAGTATGACACCGAGCTTGAAAAAGAATCGTCAAGCACTTGGCAAAAATAAAATAACCGTGAACTTGGGGGGAATCAGAACTCATGCCACTGTCAGAGGGTTGAACAATTGTAAGACAAAACAGTCAGACAGAAAATTGCTTTCTTAACAACAAAATGTGGATAGAAGAAGCTGCATCAACATAAGGAACAAAATGGTTAGTAAAGAATCTTTGCAGCAGTAAGAATAATAATAGGAGCAAAAAGTTCAATATAACAAATGACCCGAATCCTAATTTAATGTGAAAGGATATAAGTAATATCTGATCTATTAACGATTGAAATTCTTAGGGATTGCCTGACTAAGTCATATTGCATCAGAATACTAAATTAAAAACTAGTAAGTTAACAAATTAGGATATGTATAGCAAAGCTTAAGAAATACATTGTTTACCTTCTTTTTCAATCACATAAAATAAACAATGGAATAAATCTACCAATCTTTTGACGAAGGCACTGAGACAACTATCTCACATAGGTAATAGGTATTCATAAAAACAATCAGTTACACGTATACATACACAAACTAAAGTTGACAGCACAAGTTACAACATTAACAAATTGCAGGTAAGGCATCTCTGATAAAACATTATTTTTTAATTTACTACTCTAATCATATACCTGAGCATGCAAACCACTGTCTACGACATTAATCAACTGCAAAACACGAGCTGCAAGTTCAGCATCTATAAGTTCTTGTGATTCCATACTGAAAAAGGGTGAGAAAAATATGATTATTACTTCTAACTTCAAGCATAACAAAATACCATTTATAAATGCGCACATACCTGCAACCAGTGGTCTGCCTAATTTTAAGAATAGCAGCAATAATATGAACCAACCATGCAAGTTGTCCTTCAATTACAACCAGATCAGTGACATCTCCGGATACAGGTGATCTTGCCCTATCCTACATCAAACAAATAAATTCAACAGAAACTAATATACAATATTAGAAAAAAGATGACCTGGCAAGAAAATAAACCAACAGACTCAAACATGAAATATACCGTGTAGGCCTGTAGGATAGGCTCCATGATCTTTATAATGTATAGACTACTGCTTTCATACTGCAAATTTCAATTTAAAACAGGATGCTGTAAAATCAGTATCCTAACATGGAACCAAAAAGGGACTGCTTTAGCCAGCATCCCCATAAAATTGAATATCAATATTAATGAGAACTGAAAATCAACTTCAAAAGAAATTAACCTGGAATCTACAAAGATAGGGAAAACACTCAAGCTGATCTTGAAGAAGCTCAACATTGTCCAACGGATTCTCAGATAGATCATCCGGAAAACCAGCCTGAATAAACAGTTAGCCAAAAAAAAAAAAACAAAGTACTTGAAAAGCCTAATACGTATATCTATGATCTACCTGAATAGAGTTGAATCTAGAGGTGATGAAACCTTCAGTAATTTTAGGAACGGTTTCATCAAGAAGACTTGGTGTATCCCCCTTAAGATATGGCACAGATGTCACCAATCTTGACCAAAGTCCCAAGAGGTAATATACACTGTTGCTGGCCCACTAACAAGCAGACATCAATGTATCAGAAAATTAAACTAAAGCTTCCCAAGAAAAAACTACTAGCTCATATTCTGATATTAAGAAGAAAATAATTAAAGGCTATTTGAACCTGCCAAGACTGCAATGATTTTGTCGTAAAATCTGCAACCAATCGTATCCATTCACTATAGATTTCCACATTCAAGAGTTCCGACAGCTGAAGGAAGCAATGAGGCATTCCCATATCGTCATAAAAATGGAATTAAAAAATGGTAGCATAAAAATAGAACATAAGATCATAAACTTGTAAGCAAGTTGTAAACGAAGTAAGAGTACCACCTGAATTGCAATATCATCAAGCAAAATAAGGGATAATCTTCACTGCTATTTGAGTGTTCAAATGTTAAAATACATACAATAAAAGTTGGATTCAAAGAAGTTTCATCCAAATCATGATCACTTAAAGATAATTAAAACCTCATAGACCCGCCAACATATTCCAGCAGAAATGCAAAATTGCTGCAGTTCACGTTCAAGACAATGGCACTTGGGTGGTGAGCATTTATGCATCCTTTCAAGTGTGGTTGTGATTCAAATCTAAAATTATTTATCCATTTGGAATGCAATTCATGTGTATAGATGTTATTTTATTTCTTAGTTTTTATTTCCTAGTTAATTTCAATGAGAAACATGCCAGTGATGATGATGATATTGAAGCATGAGTTGTCTTCTGTAGTATTTTCATTACCCTATTGGATTTGTTTTATTGTTACAAGTTGTTTCAAATCAACTTATAATTCCCTGATTCGATCGTTCCAATTCTCTGTTATACTATATATGATGATATTATCCTCAACTTTGAAAATCAACAATAAGGCAACAAAACACTACAGCGGACTTGGGGTTACCTAAATGTGTTTCACATACTTCCCTACTTGGTAGCATACCTTCTACAACTAGTTATTACCCAGGATTGTAGCACTTTTTGTTTCTTGCCTCAGAAGTATTTCCTTGCATTCTCAAAACAATCATAACCGAGCAGCAACCTTGCATCCATAGAGTTTCCTTATTCAAGTTTGTATTACTTCTTGGATCTTGATTCCCATCATTTCGATTTTTTATTCAGATAATGGATTTTGCAGGCATTGCCTTAATAGAAATTTTAATTTTGGTCATCTTTATGGAAGCCATGCGTCTTGAATTAAAACTTATTAATTTTTAACTAAAAATAAGAGAATTTTGAGAATTTCTTATTTTGGGTCCTTCATGGGGTATCTTTAATACCCAAGGCATGTAAAATTACTTAAACATTGAATGGTGAAAAAAAATTTTCAATTTTCCTCAATTCTTATGCATGATACTGCATGTGATTCTTCAAGCACTTCATAGTTCATGGGCTTTGATGACTACCTCCAAAAACAAGCCTCCATGTAGCAGCACGAGGCTCGATAATCTAATGGGCTGCTCGACCTTGTTCTTTCTATTATTTGTTTAGTAATTGATGTGTGTGATTGGAGTTTTGCCAAATGTGATGCATGTCGAATGCTTTCAACAATGAAAATCTTGTAGTTGCTAAATGTACTATTTTCTTTCATTTGTAATGTAAGATTTAAAATTTTGATGATAGTTATATTATTCTTTGGACTGAAAGTGTGTTTCCACATGCCTCTCTCTTCAAATTTTCCTCAACTTCGCAATATAAGTAACTATTTTTTGCTTAAATTAAGAGTTAATAACCAAATAATTAGGGTAAAATCACAAAATGATCCCTGGACTATTCACAAGTGACCAATTTAATCCCAAAATATCAAAATCTCTGGCTATACAAAATTGATCAAAATGATCTCTCATGTAAAAATAGTGATACAATATTGATCCCAATTTAATCTTTGAGAGATCATTTTAAATTAATTTCATATAATTAGGGACTAAATTAAAAAAAATTTATACTATGGGATTAAATTGGCACTTCCAAATAGTAGGGAGACTATTTTGACATTTATTTCAAATAATTACGATTTTGTGTTATATTGCACATCACATAGAATGTTAATCTTTTTATATGAGATTGCAAGTTGCTTCAAGACTAGGGTGGGGTTTAGAGCATTAATTGGGTAGTTCCCTAGTGCCAATTATCATATCCAAAATAAAGGAAAAAAAAAAGAAAAAAAATGAGGTCGCGAATTGCTTCATGACTAGGGAATGGTTTAAAGCATTAAAAGAGCTATTCCTAAGTACCAATTATCATATCCAAGAGGAAAAAAAAAGAGAGAAAACAAGTACAATAACATTGCACATCAAATGAAAACTTAGGTAGAGCACAAACATGCAAGAAAAGAATTCAGCGGCAATTTGAAGCACGCATACTGTTATGCTAGCATTTTTCCTATGCAACAGATCTGGTCTATAAATAATTAAACTAGTTTGTGAATTTGTGAAAACTAACGACAATCATCATGTTAAAGATCAAAGATGGCCAGGCCACTTATGCATAGTCATTCTCAAGTACAGTTGCTCCTCAATCATCCTTGGGATAAACCATGGAGAATACTTGGCAAGGAATGTTAGTTGTTCCATGATAGGTGGCAAAGGTAAGCCTAAACCAGTTTATTCAGAAAAAGGTACAATATACAGGGCACAAGGGTCCTGCAAGTTACAATTTAAATACACTTCATTCTCTTCACATGGGTTTGAATTGATGTTAGAAGGGACAACTAAGGTGGACTGTCAAATTTTCAAATCAGCCAAAAATTAGTGCTAGAACTAGAAATTTCCACTTGAATGATGAATTGAAGAGAAGGAAATTATTGTTCCAATTTGATGATGCACTGAAACATGAAATACTGCTGTCTTCATTGGAACATATATCCAAACCATATACTTCCTTTGCAACATTCTTACCCTTCATTTCGACACAAAATTGGTCCACACCATTAGGGAAGGTTTCTTGGTGCTTTAGAACATATTTATATACAATCATTTAAGTGCTTATAATAAGTTTTTACAAAAAATGAAAGACCAATAATTAAAAGAAATGAATGATCACATCAACTAAGAAGGCATGTTTGATTGAAAAGTATAGAATTGTTTGATAAGGCAAAGCCTGATAAAATTTGAAAATGCTTTATCAAGTTAACAACTAAAGTTATATCGGTACAGCAGAGAACCAAACTTGCAAGAAATGATTTGTTTTCATAATAAAACATAGAAATTGTAGATACCTGATAATTTACTTTAAAGCGCCCTAGAAGTCGGCAGAACTCATGATAGTTATGATGATCCGCAAGGCCTGAAGACCATTAAAATGCATGACAATATAACTAAGTGACTAGGAAAGAAATGCTGCCGGAACAAATAATCACAGATTTGCATGCTTCTAGATAGCTGCATATGCGTAACTAGCCAATACTTGGAAAAACTATGACAGGTGATACATAAACCGCATGATTCAAGTCAGAGAGTGAAGGTCTCTGTTTATTCATGTAAGCTTTATTATCTATAAGCATTGATCAACAGTACTTGGTAATAGTCACATCCTTATAACACGATGATGCAATGCCAAAAAAGAAGGAACTTAGATGCACGACCTTGGTAGCTAATCCGAACAAGACTGTATGTCGATGAAAATATGACTGACACACTTTTGCATTAATTCTAAAAAAACTAAAAAAGAAACCAAAATTAAATGGAACATCTCTGCACTTAAAATACATGAGAACTAAAAGGAGAATTCCATAGAAATTTACAAGAGATGAAGATTAAATTGACAAAATGAACCTTGGCCTATTTGAAGTATTTCTTTGGTTCCTGCCATCAGATGAGCGAGAAATTTTGAGCGAGCAGAATCATCTGGAAACAGTGACCGTCTGACAGAAGCAAGCCTAACTAAACATTCCAAAGCCTAACAACAAAGAAAATAGGTTATTCAGGAAAAAAAAAGACTTAATGGAAGATGAACCATAGACATTAAAATCAGCTAAACCAACTTGAGGGACCCAGGCTAAAAAAATACATGTCACACTATAAACAAAACAAATGCTTCTGCGTATATAATATTAAATCCAAAACAGCTCACCATGGAATGGAGTATTAAGCAGCCAAAAGAAATCCAATCAAAGAAAAACATAAAAAATTTCATGAGAAATTCTCAATTCAAACACAAGTTCTTAACGAAAAAATCAGCTCAAATAAAGCAACGGTTAACATATATTAGACAAAGCCTCCAATTATAATGAAAATTAATATATTGCATTGAAAATCATAAAGAGCTCAACAACTATTCAACAGAACAAGAAAAAATTATCAAAGGGTATTATAGCAACAACATCATAATAAAAGCTTAGTCAAGCTAAAACTTGACAAGAGATCTATTTGGTAGTTGTTGACTGCAAATAACCAAGTTCTTTTCTTTCTCTTTGACTCAATTGAAGTCATCCATTCATTCAAGTTAATTGCTAACTGGACAAAGTTTAAAATGAAGTAAAATGCATTTTCATGTGAAAAGCATCCATGAACACAAGACGACAACAGAAGCATTGACATCTAAAAGTCTCTTAAGGGAGAATGAATGCGTTATGATACAAAGCACAAAGAAAAACTAAATCCATACCTCCTTTGAGAGAGGAGGTTCAGTGGCTCCATAGTAATCGAAAAATATTTGAAGGGTTGAAGGATCTTCTAAGACAGGTCTCCAAGAAGAAGGAATCTATCAAATTGAGCATCAAGAAGCATATAGTTCAAATCATCAAAATGAGATTTATACTTGGAAACTACAGAACAACGGGACAATACCAAGGGGAAAAAATCACCTCTAGAGCAACGCTAATTTAACATACACATCTAGTAATAGCATACCTGAACCGTTCCAAACTCATCAGAACTCTCATCAAGGGTAGTTCCAACAAAATCAAATGACAAACACCGCAGGGCAAGGGAAAGTGTAAGTTGCTTCAACATACTTGAGACTGTATAAATGCAAATTAAAAAGGAAGTTGAAAGAAAAATGAAATGAAACAAGTTAAGGAAACTGATTAAAAGTACAAGGGTACATAATCAGACAAATTTATAATGGACCTTGCGTATTTCCATCACTTTTTAGCTGACTTAATGATGTCAGAGATATTTGGAATATCTGGTTAAGTGACAGATCCCTGAAGCTTGATGCAACCCTTCGGTGATGACTGAGTGGCATGCCAGCATTCGATCAATCAATTTGAAGGAAAAAACCCACAGAAACGGTGCAATATAAATCAAGATTGGGTCAAAATATTTGCTTCATTAGAACTAGCATATATCATGAGAAGCCATGAAGGCAATTATTTTAAGTAATACTGGTTGCAGGAGTTAAGCATATATCTTTTTTTTTTTCAACAAGATCCTCATAATTACTTGCTGGATCAAGTTTATGGCAAGTTACAAAGCCAGCTTCCAAAATACCCTTTTGTGTGTGTGTGTTGAAGGGGCTTGAGAAACCCTACAAAAGAATATAAACATTTATATACCAACCCTTATTTCATAACTCTGAAAAACACTTACCTATCGAGGAAGCATTAATCCAACTATTTGGCTTTAAGATCCCTCTAAATCATTGAACCAGTCATAAGCACTACTCAATTTAAACCAAGATTTAAGGGGAAAAAAACTTTGAATCCTATTTCTCCCTTCCAATCAAATATAGCATTCACCATGGTATTTGTTGTCAATTGCAAGTTCATCCATGACTACATAGAAAGCATTAATTATAACCTTTACGACAACACCAATGTGATTGTAAATTCACATCAATCATATTTAGAATTAACAGTTACAACAAATATCATCAATAACTTAATTCATACTCGTCAAACACCTTTGTTATTTAATGATGAAACTTAAGTAACTTAGTTATCAATATAATAAAATCAACACTTGTACCAAAAAACATGTTGCATATTTTGGCTGTTCCTAGCCTTAAACAAAGTAGATTCTAATAACTGGTATAAGTTAATCTTTATGTTATTCCTCCGTCATGACTTCAGGTACAATTTAACCTAACGTAGCATCCCACCCCCTCATCTATATTCTTCTAGTATTACCACATTTTCTTTACCATTCACCTTTTTCCTTACTCTTCCGAATTTCATTAGATACAGCATAGATGCTCCCCCAAAACTTCATTTATAAAACAGGTGAATTGTTTTTGTTTATCGGTTAAACAAAAAGCCACTCCTAAAAGATGTATTCGTTAGTAAGCTTAAAGATTTTAATTATTACTCTTAGAAAATTAGTTCCAGTGTCGCTCATCATAATTAAAATTTATAGATTTTTTCCTGATTTTCAACCTAAGATTACAAAACAAAATAAAAGTCAAGAACTGGTTCTATCCATCATTTTTGCTTTTTTTCTTTACTCATCTTTTCAATGACTCAGTAATATGTATTTTACCTTTCAATATAGCCATTCAACCGCACATACACTTGAAGAGGTGGAAGAAACTTAGAATATTTCAAGAGGATACAAATCCTCATAGTTAATGCCACTCTCACAAAGCATTCAATGAAAACTTAAGAACATTGATCTTATTCAGCACTACAAAACTAGAAAATCCATAATTTTCTTTCAATCATTGTCTATACAATAGTGCATTCAAGATCTAATCAAGAGCAGCCAGAATATGATTGCTCAAGAAAAGCACCCTTCATTGAGCTCTAGAGTTTATTTTCTATGACATAAATATTTAATTTAGTAAAACTTTTCATTGATGCTTATATGAAGATCTAGATTTAAAGCCAAAACTTTCTATCAGCACAAACTCCTATGATTAATAGCTCATGTTGCTCACTAGAGAGAGAGCACTCTCAATTTGCATAGGCTCAATTTTAGACTTAAAACTTAAATTTCAATTGAGTTAATATGAGATGGTTGGGAAAAGTGAAGTAGACCTCAATCAAAATCCATAATTATGTTATCATAGGCATACCAACAAACCGTTCCTACCAACATCAAAGGATAATAAGTTGTAACATCCAAAAAAATTTGATTAACAACCATGAGTTACCACCCCTCAGACATCCAAGCAAATTGAAGTAATTGTATATGTTTTGATTGATTTTAACTTTTAATTGATTACAAGCGCATTAAAAAAAGAGCTTGCATGAGTATAAGCTAGGATAGTGACACCATTCTTGAATTCCAATGTGTAAAAGGGTAATAAGAGGAATCTGGGACAATTGGAACCTAATATTGAGAAGAAATTGCAAGATTGGTTGTTGCAGAAGGTTGAAACTGCAGCAGTGTGACTGGAGACAGCAGCTGGAAGAGGGGAATAGTACCAAGCTGCAGGAACAGCAACAGATTTTGCAGGCTGGCAGCTAGAAATCGGCTGGACAGCGATGGTTAAGGTATCCAGTGTTGCAAAATGAATTCACGACATTTTCTCAATCAAGATATAGGCACACCACCTGAGGAAGGAATAAGGTGATACAGCACTTCAAATAGAGAACTCTGAAAAGTTGAAATTTAAACATAAAACCAAACCAAAGGTGTCCATATCAACCAAGTACATATTTACATGAAGATCCCTAAAGCGAACCCTACTACTAGCACAAAATAAGTAATTACTTCCCCAAGGGTGGTGGGCAAATAGTAGATGACCTACCAAAGAAGGCCTGTTTAACTTGGACTGACACTACTGCAGCAGGCCAATCCCACACCCCTTGACACCCCGTGTCATTCTCCGTAGGTGAAAGAAGGGTAGCCTTAATCACCTAAACAATCCGAATCCTCGTAGTAAGGCAACAAATCAACAATGTTGAACGTGGCAGAAATATTATAATTACCAGACAAATCAATTTTGTAAACATTATCATTGATCTTTTTAATAATTATGGAGGAGACATCAGCTCTAAGTCAGACCATTACAAATGAATCAATAAGAAACCTCTCCTTCAACCCAATCCATACTATATCACATTACTTGAATATTATGGCTTACCTGGACTTGTTGGCATGCCTCTAATACCTAGTATTTTGCTTGGCAACCTCCTCCTTCATTTGTTTATATAAAGTTTGAATCTCCTCAACTCTAGCTTCTACATTTGTACTAGGCTCCATAACAAGAAGAATAAGCACCAACTCCAGCAATGTGAGAGGATACCACCCATAGATTAACTCAAAGAGTTGTGATCAGTAGATTGATTAATGTACCAATTGTAGGCAAACTCACCCTGTGGAAGAATCAAATCATATTGTCTGATGTTTTGCAAACAAAACACCTCAAAAGATTCCTCAAAATATAATTCACTACTTGGTTTATCCATTAAAGGGGGGGGTGGTGATTGAAATGAACTGTAACTTTATACCCAATGTACCCCATAAAGTCATCCCTATCCCCATCTGAGGTGATGGTCCTAAGCACAGTATGAAGCCAAACCACCTTAAAATATAAATCAATAATGTGTGAGTCATCCATCATCTTATGACTAAATATAAAATGTGTAATCTTAGAGAATCAATTGATCATCAAAATAGAATCCTTAATTCATTGTGTGCATGGCAGACCAAAAAAGAAATTCATGCTCACATCTATACATGGTAGCTTCAGAAAGAAGAGTATATTAGACCTATGTTCTATCCTTAGGACTTGGCCACATAGCATACCCTGCATGCCTAACATGTCTCTCAACATCCCTTATTAGTTTGGGCCAAAAGAAATTCACTTTCACAAGGGAAAAAATTTAATCTATGGTATTTCCTTTGTTTAGCACAACTATGAGATGGCCTCTTTGAATAAACACCTACGAACATCCTATTCTTAAATAGTAGATATATATTAACCTTATGATACCATGTGATCCCTCAGTATCTCAAACCCTACTATCTTTGACTTCATAGTAATAATCAGCAAATGGTGTCTATTCAGAGCATCAACTACCTTATTTTGGCTCCTTCATTTATGCTTAAACACAAAATTAAAAAAAGCAAAAAACTTCGTTTATGAGACATGTCTACCCTTCAATTTATTCTAACTATTTAGTAATTTTTGAGCTTCATGATCTATGTAGAGAGTGATTTCATTGACACAAAAGATAATGACTCCAATTATTCATAACAATAACATAGAATTTCATGTTGTAGGTGGTATATTTATACAGCTCAATGTCGACATTTGAGGCATACACTCTAACTCAAACACTTAGTTGAAGTATGATAGGGTTGTGATAGGCGTGAGTAATTTGTTGCTTCAATGCCTCACATGACACAGTGTGTCCATATTTTAAGATCTTTTATTTATTAGTTTCCTTTTCAGGTTTAGTGTTTTAACATCTTAAAGTTATGTTTGTAACTTATGGAGAGGGGCAACGAGTAGTGGTTGGAGATTTGTAACTTATGGAGTGGGGCGACGAGTAGCGGTTGGAGACGGTAATTATCTGGCGACTATTGGCAGTCGGCCATAAGTGATAGTAGGGATAGGGGAGGTCAGTGATCGACGATGGCAACGATATGCCTGCAACGAGTAGGGACCAGCAATTTGGAGGCACAAAAGGCACTGACTATCAAAGGCAGCCAACAAGTCGTGGTGGGGAGGCGATCAAACTCACTTTACACCATTGTATTTGAAAATCAATTTGAGTGAATTTCAAATACATCAATTTGAACTACAAGATGAATTTTAAATACATTAAAATTTTACATTGTATTTTAACTTTTCAAACCAAAACAAAAATTTTTAAAACCCCTGCATTCAAAATACTTTATACCCATTTTTCAACAAACCAAACAGCCCCTAAATAAAAACTACAAATTTTTGCAAGTTCAAATTGGTAGCCTCATTATACATTTCTTTTAATTATAATGATTGATTAATCCACGTGCATTGATGGATCTTAGTTTAAATCAACAATTCCCCACAAGCATAAAAATGAAGTCAAGGCCTTCTCTGTTCTCACCAGCAGGTATTCTAACAATATGGACAACAATAAGAGCTTTCCAACGTGTGAAAAGCCATGCGTATGTTGATGAAAATAGAAAACCCAAACAATCTAGCTAGTTTCCACTCAACAGCAGGCTAAGACTACAATTAAGCTAGATAAGCATGATCAATTGTTGCAAAAGAATGCCCTCCTTGGATCGAATTTGAGATAGATGGAGGAGGCAAAACTATGGCCAAATCAAAAATCAACAAAATGCAAAGAGTGCTCATCTTATGGGCCACGTCAAATCAACAAAAATGTGCAAATGAAAGTTCACCTAGACAATCTCTAGAATAATCGTTTTTTTCCATTATGTAGTGTTATATTGTCCCTATAGCTTTAATTTTAAAGCAAAAATGATGTGATTGAGGTGTAATGTGTGATCATAGAATGTCATAAGGGAATTGTGTAGGTGAAGGAGGCAAGGGTAGAAGGCAAGGGTAGGAGGCAAGCAACAGAGGATCTTAACTTCAAGACTTAATGCAAGCAAGTAAAGCAAGTGCACAGGTGATCACATATGTGGGGCATGCTATAAGGGAGGCAATTTTACCTTGAGCAGGGAATGCAGCATCACGAATGAGCAAGGTGGCATATCACGAGTGAGCAACCTGATGTGGCATCGCATATGTGGGTTGAGTGCACAAAGTTGTCAAGAATTTTCCTTATTTTTTTAGCCAACAGTGTGTGAAAGTACTCTAGATAGCTACAATGTTAGGCCTTCCAAATATAACCAATTATAATAAAGAAGTAATTGATAATGTTTAATGCAAGATACTAGGCAACTTTAGAGATAATAAATAAATAAAAATATTTGACTTTGGCGTTATAAATAGTTTCATTATTGGGGAATACTTTAATCTTGACCATGATTGGATGCTCATGAAACCAATTTACTCGAACTTCTAAATGGCTTCCCTAGTGGAGAGTTGTGGGCATGCATAAAAGAATTAAGCCTAACAACAACAACAACAACAACAGAAGATGAAATTATGGTCATCTGCTTCCGTGCAATCTCCAAGTCATTATCAGTACTAAGGGTATCATAACAAGAGAAATATCTGAAGAGTACAAAATCCTTAGGAAGTTATTATATAATGTTAAAAAACTAACCAGAAAATCAAAATCCTCAACAAACCTGATTAATCTCAGATACAAGCTGATTTAGTATCTTTAAACCAATGGAGTAATGTTCAGACGTTGCCTATCAAGCAAGACCATAATAATAACAGTTAGCAAGAAATTTTTTGAGAGCATCATGAAGAGATCAAAGGGAACCATTATAAACATTTGACTGAAAAAAAACCATTATAGCATCTTATATACTTTAGAGAACACAACATCAAATAAAGGGAATAGCAAAAGTCATTTATTACAAAAAGGATTTCCTACCTACCATGGAAATCGTCTTATACATTCCTACCAAAATTGTACCAAAACTAATGAAATCATGTGACCAGTACAATACAAGGGAACCTAAATATATATAGATATACATAAAATTCAATCATATTCTACTCGGAATTTTTTAAAACAAGCAACAAGGTTCTATCATCTAGGGGATGGGTGTTGCTCTGGTTATCTATGAAGAACACATTAATGGATGTATGGGTATGCATATTGTGGAATGAATGCAAAATAAATAAATCTAGAACATTTTGTGGGATGACAGGCCTACCTATCAAGCTATTTTCTAAGCAATTTCAGTAGTGGGAATGAGAACATGCAGTTATGTGAGCCTACAGATTTAAACAGCAGCAAAAGAATTTCGAAAGAAAGAGACCTAACAGATTGACCGAGAACAATCATTAGACATTAACAGTGACACATGCCATACTGAAAATATCAATCCAAGAAAATCACTAATGTTCCACCTAGGCAGTCATATTCCATGTTTAGTAGCAATTCTACATTCTCCAAGTTAAGCTGCGTGTGATGTCAATGGATCTTAAGAAGTATCTCATCAAGCTACACGACCCTAATGCTTTTCTCTATCCCTACCTATAAGAATCAAACAGCTTCCATTTCCCACAGCCAAATTAAGAGCTTAATTGCAAAATAAACTTGCATGACAAGCAACAGTACAAATACAGCCCACACCTCACTTGTCACTAGAGTAATATTGAACAACAATTCCAACATAGGCAGCGGGAAAAAATTACTGCATCATGTCGTCAATTCATTGAGGAAAAATTACAGCGTCTACATGTAGTTACTTCATAGAGAAAAAAAAAGCATAACCCAAAAAACGTGAAACTTGGCAAGCCAGAAAAAAGAGCAACTATCTACAAACTCATTACCATTTTAGTTATTTTGTAAAAAGTGCAAAGAAAAAACATTAGTAGGATGAAAAGTTATAAGTACAAGCCATAAAAAGAGAAGAAATGAGAAAGTTAATAGACAAACCATCTTCTTATTCTCAATTGGATCTAGTTTGAATTACCACATTCATGGCCTCATTCATAACAAATAGAAGTCCCTCTTTTGATAATTTAGACGAAAATATTTTACCTAAACATTCCATTTTGAAAATGTAGGAAAACACACACACACACACACACACACACACACACACATATATGTAACTAGTTCTATGATTCATTCATTTTCTCCTAGTTCAAAAATCAGCGAAAGTTCCAGAAAAAATATGCTACAACCAAGACTTTAGAACTATTAGTAAATTTAAATCACTTTCCCATTGTTTTAGACATGCATTTGTCTTGCAGTCTTTCTCATCAAGAAATGCATACACTCTTGAATTATCATTCATATTTAAAAAGTATGAAACACAAATTTTAATCATTTCATACTAAATTCCATATTTCAATTTTAGCAGATAAAGGAAAATCCTAGCAATGAGCTTATGATAACCTGAATCTCAACAGCTTTTAAAGAATAACTTTGAAACAAACAAGAAAAATTTTGTTGTCAGCAAAGGGAAAGCATCACTAATAAAAATATTAACTATGGCCCGCATTTATGTAAAATGGCATCAGAATCTTGCAGCCTTTCTCATCAAGAAATGCATACACTCTTGAATTATCATTCATATTTAAAAAGTATGAAACACAAATTTTTAATCATTTCATACTAAATTTCATATTTCAATTTTAGCAGATAAACGAAAATCCTAGCAATGAGCTTATGATAACCTGAATCTCAACAGCTTTTAAAGAATAAATTTGAAACAAACAAGAAAAATTTTGTTGTCAGCAAAGGGAAAGCATCAGTAATAAAAAATATTAACTATAGCTCGCATTTATGTAAAATGGCATCAGAAACGCAAAACACTGGCAGAGAACTTTGTGGCGGTTGAAACAACTTTCCAATAACCAGATTCTGAAAGCACTTCAAAATGATAGATAAAGCTACAGATCAGTCTCTCAAGAACATTAAGCCAAAAATACAGTCTGTTTTTAAGAGTTTAATGAACACCATTATAATGTAAAGCCAAACCATGCCCCACCATCATGACTGTATTGTGCGCACAGACTTTTATAAAACTTGCATTGCACCAAGTATGAAATTCAAGCAAGAAGAGAGTAATCGGTAAAAGAACAAGGTGGGTGGACCATGTCATGACATGATAGTTGAAACTAGCTAATGAAGGTTATATAGAGTTGTTAGAAATAACAGAAAAGTTATTAACAATAACAAAAGTAATAGGCCATCACACACAAACAAAACCATGATTCACATACAGCAGAAAACCCTTAAGTAGCCAAACACTAAAATGAAGACCTTCAATAATAAATGATACAAATCAATGGCATTAAGTGAACAAGAAAACATCCATTTTATAAAAAAAAAATCACCTGACTCAAGAAACCTGTAGCATCGTTCACAACCTCGAATCTGTCATCATCAAACCAACCAAATTTTGTAATTCGACATAAAAGTTGAATCAGAGATCCAGTTACAAAATTCTGCAATTCAGGTCCTCTGGTGGCAAGATAGCTTATCACGTAATTCCCTTCACACAAATCACAGAAAGGTTAATTCAAGATATATCATGATTTGTCATAATAATGTAACAACAAAATGGACTTGTTTTTCTAATATAAACCAGTTGGAGGTTAATAAAACCATAGCTACATCAAGGATCATACATAAAAAATCAAATACATTTCAATCAAAACTGAAATGATCATGAAAGCAGGTCATAAGATTTATATTGCATTATAAAAAAATTAAAAAAAAACAGCACATCGAAACAATTCAGACATCAAATTTAAGGAATGTAACTGAAAAGATCCATTAAATTGTACAGCATAAATATTCTAGCAAGAAAATAACAAAAAAGGGTAGGGCGTGAAATGAGAAAACCAATTGTGCATATACACGTGTATGACCAGAACAAGAATATTACGGATATCAAGTCGCAGCTGCAAAGAAAGACTGTGTTCTGTCACTTGCTTCAAAAGGCTTGAACTAGCCAACATCAAAGCGTAAGGAGTCAATGCATTGTCTAGTATGTATTGGCACTGTGAAATGTATTCAGCATTCATAGAAAAACATTTCAAAGTGGTTTCTGCATGTGCTCGTTCAGCTGAGTCCTGAGAATTATAAAGCCTTTCACACAAGGCTTCTAGTTGAGCTAAGCCCTCCATTTTAAAAGTAAAAGTTGCCAAATTTTCAGTTGAGGAACACTTGGGGATTAATCACGTCAGTTGATTCTTGGCTCCAAAGAAATGGAATTTACATCTACAAATCGCCCATATATTGCTGCCACAAAGTCAGTAACACAGCATGCAAAAGGCAAAGCCAACATCATCTTGTTTCACATGAAAATAGTAGCATAGAACAGGCAAAAGGTGAAATACATGCTTTTACCACTGGTGGTTGCATTGTATACATATATACAGCATGATATATCTTAACAAAGTTTCCCAAGATACACAATGACAATGGAAGCCAAAACCTAAACAGAATTAAAAGGTAAAAGCCAAATGAAGCAGGTCATCAAGACGTGTCCAGCTACAGCCTGTTGACAAGAAGCATAAACCTGCAAACAGAAAATACAAAATTAAGAAATAGAAAAAATTGAAGACAATGATGAAATACATTGTTTCAACAAAAAATAGGCAAGATTGAAATTGTTGTTTCAAGAATAGAACTAAGAAGTTCCTAAGAGAAAACTAAGCCCAAAATCAAAATTAAATCAACATAATGCCATAGTAGCTTAATATATTTTACAATCAAGCACAAAAATAAATTCAATAAATGGAAATAAGAAAAATAAATGGCAAACAAAAAAAATTTTGAGAAACAAAAAATCCTAGAAAATCAGGACACCAAAAATTGCTTGGAGAACAGTATGCAGTTCATAAATGGCAGGCCGGTAAACAGAAACATTAGTAAAGAGTATCCTAACCAAAACCTTGCAAAGTCCATACCATTCCATTTAAAAGTGACCGGTAATGTTGATTATACGAACAAAAACACGATGGGATTAGATTATCTCCATCAATATAGCCCCAATATACGGCATGCATAGGGATATAAATATTGCCACTACTTAAGGCCTTCTAGATATATGCGCTCATCAGATAATAAGAAAATGCCAATCAGAATAATATCTCGCATGAAAATGGCAGAATGACAAAATAGTCAGTGCTCCAATATATATTTGGATGCATTACTTTAAAAATATTAAAGAAGGGAATAATGGCTAACAAATGAAAATCCAAATTATCATCATTAGCCTTTGTCCAAGTATTTAGGGCCGATTTCATGAGCCCCCATTTTCCATTTGCTCCTATTCAGTTATGTTGAATGGGTTAAGCCTATTCTTCACAAATTATTCTTAAATTTTTTTAACTCATCTACAAGACACATAACCTACCATTCAATGTACATGTCAAAACCACATAAATCATATTTTTAATTAATCCATTATTAATTACATTATATTAAATAAATATGAATATATTGTTAACTGATATAATCTTAACCTAATTTATCCTCCTTGTTTTCCACACATATATCTCAAAATTTTTTTGCAATGCTCAACATCAAATAATGCCACTACCAGAGGCCACTTTAAACAAAACTTTCATTAGATGGCAAAGCCATTACCCAAGTATTTGATATAGTAAAAAATGACAAGCGGGATGAAAATCATAGAATTAAAATTAGTGGGTGCTCATTCATAGTCCCAAGTTTTAAATTTAAACATGAAAAAGGGACTAAATGTTGTGAACTAGTGATCCAAATGATCATCATCAGCTTTACCCAACTACTTGGGGCCAGCTTCATGATCCTCATTTTTTCATTGGTTTCCATTGAATGTTGTATGAGAAGTTAGCCTATTCATTGCAAAACATTTTGAACAACTTATATCCTTGCAACTATATTTATTTACTCATATGTTGGTGAATTCTCTACCATTCATCGTAAAAGGTCCAAACCACCTAAATCTACATTCAATTAACTTATATTCAATAAATGTCAACACAACTATTTTACTAATATAATTATTCCATAATTTATCATTCCTAATTTTCCACACATCCATCTCAATATTCTCATTGATGTCATGCTAAACTTAATTATCAATAACTTTTTTTTATTTATGAGCATCAATAAAGTACATATCTTTAACAAAGTCAATATATCTTCGACACATTTTCCATATGAGTATCAAATCACTTTGCATTGTACTCAATCATATATCATCTCAATATCAATAATAATCATATGAAGAATTCTTTGCTTTCTATGCCACTCCATTAATTATTTTAAAATTAAAAAAATCACTTCCATAGTATATCTCCCTAGCATGAAACCCATTCAATTCTCTAAAACTAAATAATAATCATTTTTCTTGATCAACCTATAGCATTCTTCATTATACCATTGAGCATGCTCTCTAAAATAATTTATTCCTTACAACTCTCATCAAATAATTTTTTAAATAAATAATTCATCTTCCTTTGATGTCTTCATCCTTAACCAAGATCATATTATCTTCGCTTAAAATGCATCAAACTTGATCTATCTTATCGGTTACCTTTATTCTATATGTAAATCATTAAAAGCTTTTTTCTACTCAATTACACTCTTTGCATTACTTCAAACCATCTTATGATCATTATAAACCTCCATGGTATTCAATCTTTCTCACATTTTAAAAGCACATTTCTTGTCCTTATTAATAAATCTCTTATCTTTCATAGAATCATGTTGAAATCTTTGCAAAAATATAATTCTTTCCTTCTAAGAGCAAATATATTTGACACTAATATTTGGATATTCATCTTTTTCAAAAGGTAGATAAACATTTTTATAATTAAAAAATCTCAAACATAAATGCAATTCACAACTAAAAAAAACAAATTAAAATAAAAAACATAGAATGCAACCATATACTACCAACCTCAATTGCTTTGCATTGTGTTTATTATTCAAAAAAAAAGATGTAGGGTGCAAGATCAATAGAGAAAAGAGCATAGGTCACCACATTATAGTGGACCAAGAAAAAATAAAACATGATTTTTTACTCAAATAAAATTAACATAAAAGAATTGTAAAATCATATTGATGCAGTGCCACACAAAAGCCCTCCTAGTCAAATGGGAGTTCCTTCAAACAAATCTATATGAATCTTACACATCCATGAATCACATCTGAAGGCTGAAAGGGAGGCCTAAAACACGTGAAATCTGCAACACATGCAATGATACTGCCAGATCAGATGCTAACCTCCAAGGCCTAATTCAAAATATTTTAAGGATTTTGATTCCTAGACTTGGAGCTAAAGAAAGATGCTACACATGTTCAACATTAAGAAGAAGTATCTCTTTACAATTTTCAAAGATCACCACGCATTTACATTCATAAAATGTGTAATACAATTAATCTATTTATGCTATGATATATTTCACCTCTAAATTCACAAAATTACCATTTTTACTGATGTCTTTTGGGCAAAGAGTGCAAAGTATTGCAGCTAAAACTAACATAACCATTTCTTTAGTATTAAAATGATGCTAGTATTTTGTCACATTTAACCACAAACAAATGTTAATGCAAACTATCAAATGAATAATGAAACTAAATTTTGCTTTCTTCCTAGTTTCATTGTAGAGTTTCATGCTCCAAAGTAATGGATATTAAACTACACAAGTGATTGATAAATCGACAACAATTGCAAATAAACACAAATGTTTATCATCACCCCAATAAAAATGGTGGCATTATTGTCAAAAAAATTAGTATCTAAAAAGATCGAGCTCTAGCACCGCTAAGAAAAGTCATTAACACTGAGTACAAGGGAGTATGTTCAGGTTTAAAATCAACGATAGGTTGTTGATGGAAACATCTTTTTAGGTACATTTTACTTCATAAGTAAATTCATCTAAATTGGCTCACATTAACTGACTATTTTTTACAATAATGTATAAAAGGAAACTGGACTAAATCTCTATCGATAAAGAAATATAATCAGGTCTCCCTGTTATAAACGTCCAAGTGGATTTAAATGTTAATAGTCGAAAGTTTCAACAATTTGCAGCTGACACCATTTTTCTACACTCTCCGAAGTTCTGATAGACCTCAGCCATCTCCCTGCTCAAAAATCATTAATTTCTCACTTCATTCCTAGATTCCATTACCAACCGCCATTGCTCTTAAAAAGTCACTTGAGCTGTATAAAGAAGTCTCATCACATCAAGGTCAACCCAGACAGTCACAAAGCACTTCCATCCAGTCATACATCTCTAAAATCCATTACTCGCGCATCCGCCATCCAATGAGCCCAAAGAAGCCATCCGCGCTAAACCCAATCCTTCCATTTCAGAACCAACCAATCTCATAAGTAGCACAAAATCGAAGAAAATGCGAATAAGTCCCTAGGGTTCCGAAACAGCCACTGCCTACTACCTAAGATTTCAGCCATAAAACCTCCGCTATCCATCAAACTCCATCTAACTATTTCGCAGCAGAATCATCGCGACGACAGAAACCGCAAAACAACAACATCACAGAGAAGCGATCAATCGAAGATTTTACACGAATTCCAAGCCAAGCTCAATTTGTTAAAAATGGTAATACCTTCGAATCTCTCAGTCTCTATCCCTCCCCCACAATCTTCTTTCAAAATCTCCGTTCTTTCTCTCTCTCTCTCTCCCCTTCGCTCACGTCTTTCAATATGCGTCGCTCGACTTCCTTTACCTCCCACACCGATGAAACAAATGACCGAATTCTGAAACGCCGTGGTTGAAATTTTGTGTGGAGGAAATGACGTGAATAATACGAAGCTTGAGGGTATTTATCCCTCCGGTGACCGACTTCATCTTAGGGTTTCGGACACGCATCCGGGTTTATCAAAAAATCAGAGCCGTCCATTTCGTCGACTTTTATGCGAGTCTTGGTGGCCAGCGTTAAGCAATAGTTTTGCGGTTGAAAGGAAGAAATATGATCGACGACTAAACGACTAATTATATTATTTTTATTTATGTTTGGATCTAAAATAAATATATTTATGATAATTATTGATATGGTACTAAAAATTTCACTAATCTAAATATGAATCTTGATATCGAAAGTAATCTGATTATGAGTTAAGACTAACTCAGATCAAGCACTTAAAATATAATTGAAAATTTTGCGATATTAATTACTATAGTGTTTATAGTAATCGAGCATCTTGTGGGGGATCTAACCAAGATCTCATAATTTTGACTTCATTTAAGCATTCAAATACTTAAAATACATCATATGATCGAAGGAATCATTTCGAGTCGTCCGATAGAATGGTTTGGATTTTGCATGTATTTACAGAAACGTCACTTCTATAATCTATAAATAACTCTTCATTCTTCACATGAGAGGGGGCCGAAGCAAAAGATAAGAGAGAGTTCTAAGACTTGAAGATCCTCGGCATCGTGTCACTCGGCGTTGGCGGCCGTCGGTACAACCAGTCCTAGGCCCCGCCGGTCCTGCATCATCAAGCTGCCGATCATCACCACGGCTCGGCCTTGACCACCGCCGTTCGTCGCTTGACCACCGTAGGTCACCGCCATCGACCGTCGCTGGGTTATCACGCGACCACGGTCGACATCGCGATCAACGCGTTGACCCGCCGTCATCACCGGACAACCAACTTCGATTATTTGTCATTGCCCACCATTCGATAATTATCGATCCAATTCCGTCGCATTAAACCGGCGGCCAGATCTGCCGATCACTACGTCGTCGACCATTGTCGGTAGGCGCTCAATACCACCATCGTCGATCGTCGTGGACCATCGTCGCTTCACGCTGCTATCATCTTCGCCGCATCACCCCGCTGCCTGTCGGCGTCGGCCGACGCCATGCTTGTTTACCATCACCCGGGTCTAATATTATTATTTGCCGCCGCATAGTCATTGTTGCGATTCGGAATTGTCATTGTGCTTTCTTGCTGATTACAATAATCCCATATTAGGAAAACTTGTACTCAAAATAGATATATAGTGGAAGATTTTTTTTTTGTTTAGCGCCGTGATTTTTTCCTCCTATTTCTAGGATTTTTCCTCATAAAAATTCTAGAGTTCCTTATTTTGTTTTCAAATATCTGCGTGCGTGCTGGATTTTCTATTTAAGCTAAGGTGTGAAGTTTTATTCTACCGTAACTGGTTCTCTAGCATACAATAATTTGGCGTCATCTGTGGGAACATTTCCTTTACATCTTTACAATGGTTGACAATCTGACTTTATGTTCAGAATAGCACCATCTATATGGTGAAGAAAATTTTCGAGGAACACATAAAAAGAATAAAGAGTCATCAAACTTGATCCTTGACTTTGTTGGAGGAGAGGATAACTCTTAATCTCAAAAGATTATCCAAATTAATATTCTATATATCTAATTGATTATCAGTTCGAGAAGCAAGTCAGTGATACTAATGAAAAAACCAAAGGTTAAGAAGCAACTTTGGCTACAAGCTCAAACAAATATTTTGATTTGACCCCTTCCACACAGGTTAACGTCATCGAGCGTAGACTCTGATAAACAACCTCGGATAGGTCAAAACTCCAAACCTACTCCACACAGGTTAACGTCATCAAGCAAATACTCTGACAAACAACCTCAGATATGTCAAAATTTCGCACCCACTCCACATAGGTTAACGTCATCGAGCGAAGACTCTGACAAACAACCTCTGATAGGTCAAAACTTCGCACCTACTCCACATAAGTTAACGTCATCCAGCAAATACTTTGACAAATAAGCTCGAATAGGTCAAAACTTCAGACATATTCTACACAAGTTAACGTTATCAAGCAAAGACTCTGACAAATAATCTCGAATATGTCAAAACTTTATACATACTCCGAGTTAACGTCATCGAAGACTCGACAAACAATCTGATAGGTCAAAACTTTGCACTACTCCATGCGTCGTGGTGAAGACTCTGATAAACAACTTTGGATAGGTCAAAACTTCAGACCTAATCCACACAGGTTAACGTCATCTAGCGATGACTCTGACAAACAACCTCGAATAAGTGAAAACACCTCGTAGGTTAACGTTATCGAAGACTTTGACAAACAACCCGGATGAGTCAAAATCCTTAGTGGATTCGATTCGGGATCTTTCATACAAGTTAACTTTATCGTAATACACAAACAACCCGGATGGGTCAAAATACTGCCATTTGATTCAACATCTTTCATACAGGTTAATGTCATCAAGAAACACTTTGACAAATAACCTCGGATGGGCCAAAAATTCTCAACTGATTCGATTCGACCTCTTCCATACAAGTTAACGTCATCAAGTAACACTTTGACAAACAACCTCGGATGGGTCAAAAATCGTCAGAGGATTCATTCAATCTCTTCCATACATGTAAGAAGTTAAGTATTACTTTGGCTAATACCTAGGATAGGTCAAAAGGTTCTTGGTGGACATCTCATGGCCTCTTCTAGGGGTGTAGTAGAACTTCGGCGGCCCGTTGAATTGCTTGTTTATTATTTTTTTTGTTCGAAATTGGCTCGTGTTCAAAATAGCTCGTTTATAGTCTTTGGTGTTACCGAAAAATATTCGTGTTCGTTTAGGCTCATGTTACGAAATTAGCTGATTTTATATTTTAATAATTTTATTTTTTTATTTTTAATTAAAAATAATTATTAAAATCTTATCTGAAAAGAAATACTATTTGAATTAAAGCTAAAAATATATAATTAAATAAAATAATTATATACAATCATAATTATTATTTTACACTAAAAAAAAGCTTTGTTACACAAAAAAATTAGAATTAGAGATTCATTCAAAGATTTAAAAATCAAAATTATATCAGTTAAAATTTATTTTATTAAATTAAATGATTTTCAATAAGAGATTCAAAATCATTTTTTTACACATAATTGAACACAACTTCAAATATTAATTTATAACCTAACAAAATTTACAAGATCATATATCATATATGCATATACAAATTTACAAATTCAAACTTATATAATTTACAACTTACAATTTCAAAAAATAAAAGCTAAGAAAATAATGAAATTACAATTTCCAAATATCAATTTCTAATCAAAACTTTATAGTCTTCTTCAAGCTTTTATATCTTCAAAATCCAACTAATCTTGAATCTTCAAAACTGTAATCTGCACTTTATGTTAACAAAACTAACAAAAAATTATAAAATAAATATTATGAGTGGGCTCAAAAACTAAAATAAATAATCTGATCGTTGATAAGCATTTTGTATGAATATTAGACATTCAAAAGATGATAAAATGAAAGATTAATATTAATAAGGAGGATCATAAAAAAATAAAATAAGTGTAGCATTTGTTCCAAATTGACAAAATGAAATCACAAAAAATGATGAAATCACAAAGATGATAAAATGAAAGATTAATATTAATAAGGTAGGATCGTAAAAAAAAATGAAAATAAGTGTAGCATTTATTCCAAATTGATAAAATGAAATCACAAAAAAATGACATTGAAATCACAAAAGATGATAAAATGAAAGATTAATATTAATAAGACTAGGATATGTAAAAAAAATGAAAATAAGTGTAGCATTTGTTTCAAATTGACAAAAATGAAATCTAAAAAAAATGACAATGAAATCACAAAACAAATTAAAAATAAGTGCAGCATGTGTTCAAAAAAATCCAAACTATTAAGCTAACTATCATTGATTAAATGATGACATTGAAAATTGACAAAATATAATCACAAAAATTAAATTAAATGTTTGAAAATACATACGAAATATCAAGCTAAGTTGCATCTCATACATCTATTTATAGTTTTCATCATAGCTTAATGTGTAATATCACATATTAATATTAATAGCATCTGTTAAATTGACCAAGTGTAGCATCAAAGATCTTATCGTGGCAATAAGGATGCAAAAAAACAAAACCGACCCGAATGTAATTAAAAGCAAAAACCAAGCAAACAAATAACCAAATCGGACAAACCTCTTCTTAGTTAAACTAGCATTGTAAAGGAAGAGATACCCCACTAAATTACCGAAGTCTATCGAGAGAAGAGATGGGAATACTGACAGATTAGAAGAAACAGGTAAAAGGTTGAAAAATATATATATGATAAGAAATTTCAACAATGTAAAATTACCAAGAATTGTAATTGAATTGCCATAAAGTCATTTTGAACAAAATCAAACCTTTGGAAAGCCAATAAGAAAGTATGTAAAAGAACTCGATCAAGGAAAGAAGTTACCAAACTAGGAAATTCAATCTCACGTCAGTACAAAGAGAAGACTTCCCTTAAAATTAGATAGTTGCACTTGGATTGCACTCAAAAGAATCACATAAATAACTTGCACGAAACGGCGCAAGTAAAATTTTATTGAGCAAAACACGAAAATTAACAATATCTTAGAACATCTAGTCATAACCCTCATCCTTAAGTTAGTAGATATGTTTAGCACAAGATCAACCTTATAAAATTCATGATAACCCTCAAGTTATCATTTAAACCTTATTCAAGAATAAAAAAATTAAAACAACGACAAAAGCCAATTTTTATGTGAACAAAGGTTGTCATCTACTCATCTTCCTATAATAACAATGCAACAACAAAAGGTGCTATCAAGAATCCCACAAGCAATGCGCATCTACAGGAATTCCCATAATAGAGAAATCATAAGTGGGGAGGGATATGCTATAGCCTCTAGCGACATAATCTCAAAACAATCTACATGGCTTGAAAAAATTCAACTCAGTCGAATTGAGCCTTCGATAATACTATCATAGCAGCGGATAGAAATAATAGATAACCCTTGAAATGAACTTAAGGGCATCCAACAATCAGTCCAACTTGATCTTATATCAAACCATGAAAACAAACTTGACATTAAAATATAGCAAATATATCCTTTTTTAAGGCTGATAACACAACCATGTTTGAAACTATTGAAATTACATCTAAAAATTATGAAGATGGTGTGATTAACTCATTTGATTTCTTGGTAAAACATTTTTAACATTTATCAATTGTTACCATTCACAATGTCATATGCTTTAATTGTAAGGGCACATGCTTAGTTATTTAGATAAAATTTACCAAAAAATTCATTCTGTTTAAAAGAAAGCACCAAAAAAAATAACCTTGTAGGTGGAAGAAAGAAGAAAGCCTCCCAATAAGATCCCACCAAAGGGAACCTCTTGAATTAGAAAATGTCAACAAAATGCCAAAAGGCCTCATCTTTGAAAAATAAAATAAAAGATAACTCCCAGAAATAAAAGAAAAATGTCAGCTCAAAGATAGAGTTAAAGTGAATATCAGCAGCAGCCCAAGAACTAATAGGTGAGACAAACAGAATGTCAAAAGCTAGCCACCAGTCATTATCAGCTAAAATCCAATAACTAAATAGTAAATCATCAAAATAAGTATTGCAACAAGCATAATGAACACTAATACAATGCATAGAAACAACATAGGTAAGTAAGATGCTCCAAGCAGTAATATCTTTCAGAAACTGCTTGATATGGTTGTATCCTTCTCCAAAGCTAAATATTTTCCGGTAGTTTAACATAAAGGTTCTCCTCCTCCATTAACTCTTGCTGAAATAAAAGTAGATAATGACATTATAGAATGAAGTTTATCAAATTTATTAAATAGACTAAATTTAGTTGGAAAAGTACCAAAGGATCTTTAATGTTGGGTTGAGTGCCTCTAATCCAACTAGTTGTACAAGTGCATTTATTTTGGTGATAAAGAGCTCTATAATCATCAAGAATTCTACCACCAAAGACTAAATGCCGATTAGGATGCGGTGGTGATGGAAATTGTTAAAACATCCCTAGCCATCTTGGACAAAAATAGGATACTTGAGTATTCATCTTCCACCACTCAAGAACATCAAAAGAATCATTATTGCTTAAAAATAATCCTTCCTCTAAATATATTTGCAAATCGATATTGATGGTGAATAGAACTCAAGCAACAACAAAAAATCGCAAATCTAACATCTGATCAAAGTTTGATAAAAGGGCACATCAATTATTGCTTGTGATGATCCTAGCTGGCGAAGAGCTTGAAGCACTATTATCTCGAATATTGATTATATATCTCCCAAATAACATCCTCAACACTCTTTATCTTGGACTCTACCTCAGAGTATATTGCATTTTGAGTGAATCAAACACTACCACCATGAGTAGATTGCATTTTCTCCAATATTTATCAAATTTAATTTTTCATAGTAGTGGTCATTTGCTTGACAAATTGATCCAAGGAATTACTATTAGTTAAGCAATTTCTTAACATGCATGTAGGAAGAAACAAATTGATAATTGGATAAAAGAACACGAAACCATTTTTGTCACATTATGGAAGAAAGAAACCTTCTAATCGCTTCATACTATGTCATTCAATCTCGAGAAGGTAACCACTTGTAGTTAGAATCTCGACGCATAATGAATGAACACATTGCAATAAATAAAAGCGGACTCAAGCATTAAGTAAGTGGAGTTCCACCTTGTAGGAACATCAATACATAATCCCCCTTTGAAGTAGGGACCCTAACTTTCCACTTCAACAAACTTATGTAAACGAGAAGAAGATTTTTTGAGGTATTTTCTTGTCTCCCTTTTATTTTATTTGTTGCCTCTTTCAAACCATCTTGAACCAAGATATTCAAGATGTGAGCACAACATCTAACATGAAAGAAATGATCTTGAAAATGTAACTTCCTCTTGGCGAAAATTATTTTTTAAAGTATTTGCATCATTATTATCAGGTGATAATAGATACCTTGTCACCGCAAATTCCAATTTAGCAAATAATCACATATAACATCACAAATAAAAGTACCCGTGTGGAGGATCAAGCTCAATAAAGGCGATGATTCTCTTATGCAACCAATAATCATCAATAAAGTGAATTATTAAGCACATGTATTTGTTTGATTTGATGTCCAACAATCATAAGTCAAAGAAACTCTATGAATGCTCTTAAGAAAAGTTTTTAATCTCTCTTTTTCCTTTTCATAAACTTTCATGCAATCACTTCTAATTGTGTTTCTAGTTACCTTCTCATAATTGGGATTCAATACCTTCAAAAGAATATTAAACCACATATGCTCAACCATCCTAGCGGATACTTATGCACAATAATCATCTTTGCAATTATCTCCTAATCAAGATGATCATAATTTTGGGGTCATGAAATAATGGAATCTCAATTTGAGTTGACATCAAAAGGCATAAAATTTAATTTTTTTTTTTTATCTGCCAATTCAACAACCTGGTTATTCTTGGCCTTGATTTTTTTGCATTCCTTCACATGCTAAAGTTGTGAAGTTGTGCCGGTTTTGATTTATGAAATTTCCTGCGATAATATATGCATTGTAAAGAGGGTATACTCTCCCCCTTAAATACATAAGTGATTTCTATAAAATACTCTCACACTAAAGATACTCTCTTCTACCTCTCTTAGGGTTGATATCCTGTAGTCTCAAGTGTATGCTCCTCGATTCAACTTGTTGTGAAGTACTTGGTATATCATTACCTACAACTAAATCATAACCACATGATGCAGACTGAGAATGATCAACATTAGACATGATTGTACACTAAATAAAAAAGAAAATATGAGTTAGGACCACATACACATACACTCTCCAATCTCCATACTAAACTCCATATTCAATATTTTACTCTTCTCATTTAATCTCAAAAAAATTTGCAACTCCAAGATATACATAATTAAGCTAATCTACTATCGCAAATCACTCAATAAATAGTATCCATGTCATTGATGCCAACAGACTAAACAAAATAATGGCCGAATAGAAATAAATAGTATCCATGCCAACAGAGACAACAAAGTAATGGCCGAACCAAAATAAATAGTATCCAACTATCCATGCCAACAGAAACTGAAAAATCAAACAGAGCCTGCAACATATATTTCCAAAATAACAGAGACAACGAATAATGGGTGACAAATTAGAATGAGAAGAGTAAAAAAATATGAAAAAAAACCTAGAGCCTACAATATAGTTCCCAATAATGACAATGAGAATAATGGCCAGACAGGATAAATTAGAATGAGAACTGAGAAGAGTAAAAGAAAATGAGAAATCAAACAGAGACAACAATATATAGCTCCCAAAAAATAGAGACAGCAGAATAATGGCCGGACAGGACAAACCGAGTAAGCACTTGCATTTCATAGATGGACAGATGTAGAATATCGTATGACATAACCCAATAAGCACTTCAAACATTTCAATACCGTGAGGTCCGTAGACAACAACATATAAAGACAAATATCAAGTGACTCAAGTCTACAAATGAAAAATCGAGTCACAAATTGTAAAGTTTAAGAGCATTTCTCCTTTTAACATGAAACCGAAGAAGAAGCTTGATAAAAGAAGAAAATAATGATAGCAGATATGCAAAGTCGACCGAGTCCCAAGTAGAAGCTTCATAAAAACAAGAAAATAATGGTCGCATAAACCCTAAATCCAGATCGCATCCGTGAGGTTCTATATTGCTTACAGATATTATCATTGCTTTGCAACTCGCAAAACTCACAACTCGTAAGACTCTTGCTAAGAAGAGTAGAAATTGGCGCCAAAACACCGAGACGAGAGGAGTTGAGGGACTTACGTGATTAGGCAGTCGAGAGGCGAGAGGGTCGGCCGAAATGCGGAACAGTCGAGACTAGGCAATATCGATATCGCCGCTCGCCGCCGTTTTATTTTAAATCCCAGTTAATATAAATTCCTACTGGGATTAACTAATACCTAAAACCTAAACAAGAACAAGAAGCATAATTATAAAAAACTTATAATAATTACTAATATATTTTAGCTTATTTTATTTAAAATTTTTTAACTAATTTTATAATTAAATTAAATATCAATTTTAAAATATTTAATGACATAAATTATATTTTAAATAAAATTTAATATAAATTATTTATTTATTTCGAGCTAAATCGAGCCAAAACACGATCGAACAAAGGATTGTGTTCGCTCATTTATAAATCGAACAAATATTTGTTCGCTCACTCATTAACTTAACGAACGAATAATGAAGCTAAATATCGAAATAACACAGTCGCAACAACGAGCTTTTTGACGAGCCTCTTCCATATTGTAAGACGTCAAATAAAGTTTTGACTAATACCTAGGACAGGAAAAAAAGTCTTTGGTGGACTTCCCACGGCCTCTTTCATATAGGTTAACATTATCGAGTAACACTCTGATTAACAACCTTAGATAGGTTAAAAATCTTTAGGATTCAATTCGACCTCTTCTATACAAGTTAACATCATCCAATAACACTGACAAACAATCGGATAGGTCAAAAATTCTCAACGGATTTAATTCGACATCTTCCATACATATTAACGTCATCAAGTAACACTTTGAAAAACAACCTCGAATGGGTCAAAAATTCTCAGTGGATTCGATTCAACCTCTTCTATGCAGGTTAATGTCATCAAGTAACATTTTGACAAACAACCTCGGATGGGTCAAAAATCCTCAGCGGATTCGATTCTACCCGTTCCATACAAGTTAACGACATCAAGTAACATTATGGAGAATGATACTATGAAATTATCGTCGGTTTTCGAAGTTGTTGAAAAATGGTTCCTGATTGACATTTCCCCGTCATCTTGGCAATTATCAATTGTTGAACCATCGATTGGAGTTTCAAGAAATCCAATTTCCTATATGAAAAGTAAAAACTGTGGGTGCGCGGCTACCATAGCCTGCCAGCTGCGCTTCGCTTATAAGCTCAAGGAAATGGAGTTTCGCCAGATGAACTACGTGCCTTGAACGCCAAAACCCGGCCGGTCGATGCCATTTGATGCCTGTTTCGAGAAAAAATCGGAGCCTCACCATATGAACTACGGGCCTTGATCATCTCTGAACCCAGTCGGTCCGACAAAGACAGAGCATTGCCATATAAACTATGAGCCTTGATTGCCTTCAAACCCGGTCAGTCCGACGAGGACAGTTGACGCCTCTTTCTAGGGAAAACTGGAGCCTTGTCGTATGAACTATGGGCCTTGAATGCCTCCAAGGAGCCTTTTGAGGAAAAATGGAGACTCTCCGTATGAACTACTGCCTTAAACGCGGGTCGATGAGGATAATTGACGCTTTTTTCGAAGGAACATTGGAGCCTCGTCATATGAACCATGGGCCTCAATTGCCTCCTAACCAGGTCAGTCTAACAAGGATAGTTGATGCCTCTTTCGAGGGAAAACCAGAGCCTTGTCGTATGAACTATGGGCCTTGAATGCCTCCAAACTCGGTCAGTCCGACGAGGACAATTGTCGTCTCTTTTGAGGGAAAATCGGAGCTCACCGTATGAACTATGGGCCTTGAACGCCTCCAAACCTGGTCGGTCCGATGAGGACAATTGACGCTTTTTTCGAGGGAACACTGGAGCCTCGTCGTATGAACTATGGGCCTTGATCGCCTCCTAACCCGGTCGGTCTAACAAGGACAGTTGATGCCTCTTTTGAGGGAAAATCGGAGCCTTTTCGTATGAACTATGAGTCTCGATCGTCTCCAAACCCGGTCAATCCGACGATGACAGTTGATGTCTCTTTCGAGGAAAAATTAGAGTCTCTCCGTATGAACTACGAGCCTTGATCGTCTCCAAACCCGGTCGGCCGACGAGGATAGTTGACGCCTATTCCGAGGGAAAATCGGAGCCTTGCCGTATGAACTATGGGCCTTGATCGTCTCCAAACCCAGTCGGTTTGACGAGGATAGTTGACGTCTCTTTCTAGAAAAATGAGCTCTTGTATGAACTACGCCTTGATCACCTCCAAACCCGGTTGGACAAGGACGCTCACTTCGAGAGAAAATCGAGCCTCATCGATGAGCTACGGCCTGATCCTCCAAATCCGGTCGGTCGACGAGGACTGACGATCTTTCAAGGAAAACTAGCCTCTGAGAACTATGATCAAGAAAGAATGACCTTCTCTTAAGAAGAAGGTCGAACTTGTGACAAAAGGAAAGAGAATAAAAAAAATATTTTTACCCTAGCCTTTCAACTTCTGCTAGATAATTTTTTATCCAACGCAGAAGAACACTAGAGCATATGAGAGTTGTGTCTCATTACTTGACCATATGGGCTTTTATAGATCCACTATAGAGGGAAAGAGAGAATAAATAAAAAAGAAACTTTAATCTCCTTATTATGACATTTAATTAGAAAAAAAACCCTCTCCTCATTATGACATTTAATTTAAAAAAAACCCTCCATATTCTCATTTATGATATTTAATTGAAGAAAATCCGTCTCCTCATTATGACATTTAATTAAAAAAACTCTTATCTTTCAAGACTAAATGTCACTATATATAATAATCAAATAAATAAACATTGATTATTAATTAGATAATAAATAAGCTAATACATATAACATATGTAATTATAAATCATAATAATAAGTAAAGTTGTTTTATTTAAAAAAATTAATATATTTTTGGATGAAATAAGTAATGTCATCCAAAAAAAGAGGACAACTAATACACCAAAATTTTACTAATCTAAGCACGAATCTTGATGTCGAAAGCAATTTGATTATGAGTTAAGACTAACCGGATCAAGCACTTAAAATATAATTGAAAATTTGCGATATCAATCGGCTCCTAAAATGAAGTGTTTATAGTCAAATCGAGCGTCTTGACGAGCTAGATCTAACAAGCCTAAGATCTCATAATTCTGACTTCATTTAAGCATTCAAATACTTAAAATACATCAGATGATCGAATGAATCATTTTAATCCATCCGATGGAGTAGTTTAAATTTTGCATGTATTTACAGAAATGTCACTCCTCTAATCTATAAATAACTCTCCATTCTTCAGATGAGGGGGGCCAAAACAAAATAGAAGAGAGAGCTCTAAGACATGAAGACTCTCCAAGCATAATTATGCCACCACTCGATGGTCACCGACCACCATTGCCGCCGCTGTCGGCTATCGCAGGTCCCGCCATCAACCATGCCGCTGGCCATTACCGCCAACGCTTGCTGTGGCCCACCACCGGTTCGCCCATCAACCACCATCGACGGCTATCACGCAACTATCGCCGCCATCGCTGCGCTCACCGCATCAACCACTGCGCTCATCACCGCAACCATGTTGCCGGTCTATTGTTTACCATCACTTACCATCTAACCATCGCTGGCCCGCTTACTACCACCATCAATCATTGAATTAACCATGGTCATCTGCCACCACCCGCTGGCATAAACGCTGCCGCCGCTGACATCACCGGCCGCCACGAACCATCACCGGCTGCCGCTAACCATCCGGTACCGCGATCAACCATATCACCATCGACATCATCATCGACGACCGCTGTCGGTTCATTGCCGACTATCGCCGGCGTTGCCGCCATCTCCGGCTATCACCACCGCCAACTGCCGCATCGGCCATTGATCGCCATCGTTCACCATTAATCGTCAACAACTGCTTAACCACTACCGTGATAATCATTGCGATTCACGGATTTCATGTGCTTTCATATAATTATGTAATCCGTCGGAAAACTTTGTACTCCGAAACAGATATATAGTGGAAGATTTTTGCTGGGCTAGGCCTCGTGATTTTTTTTTTCCATCTTTCTGGGATTTTCAACGTAAAAATTTTGGAATTCTTTATTTTGTTTTCAACTATTTGTGCGTGTTGGATTTTTCATTAAAGTTAAGAAAGTTTTATTCTATCAATGGTTCTTAGACGCAATAATATTATTATTTTAAAAATATGAATATTTAGTGAGGGTGTTTCACATGCGATGTGATTCGAATCATATTATTTAGATATTTGATAAATTATAATGAAATTATATTTTAAAAAATCTACGATAAAAAAATTATATTTTTCTATTTGATCTTTTCAAATATAATGACAATAAGAAAGTTATAATTTTATTTTTTAAAATAAAAAATTTAACAGTGTCAAAATAGTTTCTTTTACACCAACTTCATCACTATTTTTTCATATAATTATAGCTATCATAAATAAACCATATAATACTATTTGGATCACTTTTATATTTTATTTATTTATAAATTTATTTTATTTATATTTTAATTTAAATAAAATATATTTGATAATAATTATTATTCTTAAAAATACTTAAATATTTTAAAAAATTATTATGAATTTTTTAAAATAATATTATTTATTTAAAAAAAATTAAAAAAATTAAAACATGCACTGAATAAATATATTTTTAAATATAATATAAAAATAAAAAATACAAAACAAATTTGATTCCAAACAAATCTAAGTAAAATAATAATAGAATTATAATATTTACGCCTTTATAACTGCAAAGTAAAAAAAAAAAAAGCCTAAATTAATGATTGAGTTGACGTATTTAGAGTTGTATGACTTGTTTAGTTAAGCTAACAAATCTTTTATTTAGTATTGTATTATAGTAATTATGTTCAAAATTAGTAATTATTCATAAATAATCATTAAGTAATACATTAGAATTTTAATTAAAATCATTAAAATTTAGTACGATTCAATGATTGGTCAGAAAAAACTAAATCACTAATTCATTACTCAAGCAAATAAAACAATAATTAAAACTTTTATGATTAACTGTGAATTAATTGTGAATTTTATCAAGATCATTTATTTTTAAGTTATTTATATACCTAAATAAGTGTAATTAACTAAAATATTAATAAAGCTAAAAAAGTAAAAAAAATAATGAGTTATAAGGTTGGTGTTTTAGATTAGTTATTATTTTAAATATTTCAACTAGAATAGCTAATACTTTGAGTTTTTTTTTAATTAGAATTTAATATTTCAATGTTTTAAATAAATAAAAAATTTGAAGAGATTATTATTTTTAATTACGTGAGAGTATCTAAGATTTTGTTTTTATGAGGAAAAAAGAGAGATCACGATATAGACATACACATTTTTATTATGTATTTTTATATAATATCATGATATCATGTTGTACTTTGTATCAGTATTTTTTATTAAAAATATGTAATGTGGTATTATTATAATATATTTTAAAATATTATTTTTGCTTTTTTACAAATCTCTATAACAAATCAGATTTTTTATATAAATATCTTAAAAATTGTTTATTTCAACTTAAAATTTATTATTAATATTATTATTATTATGGATGTTTATAAACTTTTTAGCAAAAATATATTGAAAATTTAATATAATAAATACCAACAATTTATTTAAAAACACTTTTTTTTAATCAGCGAAAGATATATCATCAGACGTGCTTTGCATGATTATTGTTGTTTTCAACTTCGTATGTTGTCTAAGGTCAACAAATTACATTATATTTATATTATTTCAATCTTGCAGTTAAAAATAATTTAAATTTCATTTATCTCAATGAGATAGATAACATCCAATAAAAAAAATAAAAAAAATATATTATTCAGATATTATTAAGAGAAATAACCCAAAGAGGATCAAAATCAAACAAATATATTGGCCATCGCTTTAAGCTATTTGATCTACATTTAGAAAGAAATTAAATATAATGAATTTAATTTTTTGAATGTTTGGTATCTGAAAGTAAAATTTCAATACATTTATGAAAATGCATTAATGATATTTTGGGTGTATTTGAAATTCGTCCGATTTAGACGAATTCCAAATACACCAGCCAGTATAAAGTGTTTGCCACCGCTGCCGGTCGTTGGACGCCACTGCCGTCGATAATCTCAAAAAATACTTTACATTTCATTTAATTCATATATTTGTAGAGTTTTCAACCAAGCAAGTTAAAGTAATCCAAATACACTGCATTACTTTACAATATAAATGCAAGCAACCAAACTGATATGAATCTTTATTCCCCTGGTAATATCAGAAGCAAAAGAGAATGAAAAAGGCCAAATTGGCTAATAAAGGACTTTACGGCCATCCCAAAAATATCATAACTTTCACTTACAATTGTTCATTTACAATAACAGAGAGTAAAGGAAGAATGAGAAGAGAACTTCCTCAAGAAACAATATTATAACCATCCATAACGTAAAAGCAGTAAGTTTAATAAAACCAAAAGACTAAAAAAAGAATCAAGCATAATACACGATCAAATGACAAGGATAACAGAATGTAGTTACAACCAATGATAGCGAATTAAAGAACAAAACTATTTCCACAGAAAATTAAATATCCATAATGACGAACCGCCAAAAGAACAGACTTAAATTCAAGAAATCAAGAAAAGAGGATATAACAATGGCTCACCTCAACCGCCAAAGATAGAAGCCAAAATGATAACCGTAAAAGAAACAAGAATTAAAAAGAAAAAGATACAAAGATCTAGATTACATGAAGAAAAAGAAAGTATAAATAGAAGGCAGAAGCAAAACATAAATGAATCAAAAATATTCTGAAAAGAAACCCTTCTCTCAGTGTCTATCCTTCTGCTCCATCCTCCCTACCATCTTCATCGGTTTTCCCTTACTGGAAAACCATTCCTCCGGCAAGAAACCCCTGGGTGTTCTCCTTCGCCCCCAGACACCATCCTTCCTCTCGAGTGCTTGACCAACAGTAAAAGAAACAAACAGAAAATAGGTTAAAGACGAAGCTTATCCCAGAAGACTAGTCAGACGACCAAGACAGAGCCAGCGCAAAGGCAAACTACGGTGAGATTTCATTCCAGGATACAAAGATCAAGGCGCATGATCCAGCCCACAACAAACAGACGCGTGGATTCCACTCAAGAAAGATCAAGATCCAACGGCCCAATTCAAAGAGCGAAAGCACCGAAGCAAGATCCAACGACTAAGGGTCTATCCAACGGCTCAGACAGACCCGCCTTTCCCATTGAGATTACTCACTCAGCCGGGTTCATCCCACTCAGACTGAGTCAACTCAGCAAACCAGATCAAGACCCAACAGAGCGCAATTGATGCATTCCCAAAATCGTGGAAATTTAAGCCACTTAATTAGAAGTGCACGGTTAATTGCGTTAATCAAGCTAATTCCGCAATTACAAAGAAATAAGTTCAGATATTGGTGCTCTCGCTGACTACAACACTCGAAAAATGGCAAGACATACACATCCAAAACCCTAAGAATGTGTGACAAGGCTAAACAAAAAAAGAGGAGCAAATGTCCTCACTATTATCATTGAATGAAGTTTCAAGAAGGCTATCTATAAGCCAAATTGGACACAAATTCTCAAGAACAACAACAATCATGTATGTACCCCTCCTCACCGAAAATTCCTTTCCTACTACACAACAACCACAACACAACAAGAACCGGGTGAAAGTTGATATGCCAAGATTCAATGGAGAAGAGGTTTTTAAAGCACCAATTCTTTCAATACTATTTATCCAAGATCGAAGTTCTTAATTGCATCTGTAGATAGATCAAAGATTAAGCGGTATCGTGGATGCATCTTAATAAACAGCTGCACTCATGGACCCAATTTAAAGAACAAGTTATTCAGAGATTTGGTCCATCTCTCTACAGAGATTTGAGAGGTGAATTAACTAAATTACAACAACAAAGCTTCTAATTTTGAAGACTTATCTAACCAAATTCCACCCAATTCCTTCAAAGTTGTTTTGAATCGGGGCTTAAATGATAAGTAAGAGGGAAGTGAAAGCATTACCAAATCATCAAGAAGCATTTCAATTGGCCAAGCTAATGGAGGATAGGCTGACATTCATTACATGGCCAAAAACTACAAGATCAAGTTCCAAAGAAGAACATCAATACAACAACCACCCATACTGCCTACTCCACCAAATGCTAATCAACACAGCAACATTCAAAGTAAACATCCTTTAGCAATTCAGAGGTCACCTACCCAAATAGAAGAAAGAAGTAAGAAAGGATTGTGTTTTAATTGTGAGGAAAAATATCACAAAGGGCATATATGTCAAGCCAAATTATTTGCCTTCATGATGAATGAGGACCAAGAGTATCAACTACAGCAAGATACTCAACCAGAAAGGATACAAGCGTAAGTTTTAAACAAGCTCAAACTATCACCATTCAATCCAGGTTAAGACAGGACAGATAATTGTCTAATTATAAATACTAAATATGAATAATTATGACCATTGAACTGCCTAAGTATAATTCATATACCAATTATATAAAACCCATTAGACATATACAATAAAATGCCGAATTATAAGAAAGATTGAGGCAATGAAGCTTCCCAATATCAAATAAATGGCCACAAAGAATTCCCAAAGAAGACAGTCAATAATACAACCACATTACAAAGGTAATACAGAGAAGTTCAGGGGAAATGATTGCTATAAAGTGAGGATCTTAAGATATGAATTCGAATCGAAAAGCAGTCTTAATGGGTGACCTTGAGGGCAAGGTCGAGGAGGGGAGTATGAATCTTTATTCCGATAATATCAAGCAAAAGAGAGAAAGGCCAAATTACAAAGGACTTACGACCATCCCAAAATATCATAACTTTCACTTACAATTGTTCCTTTACAATAACAGAGAGTAAATGACAGATGTAAGAGAACTTCCTCAAGAACAATAATATTACAACCATCCATAAAAAACGCCGAAGTTTAATAAAACCAAAAGACGAAAGAATAAGAAAACAACACATACGACAAGATAAGACTAAGAATGTAGTTACAACCAACATTTCAGAATTAAAGCAATGAACTATTTCCAATTAAAATTAAATATCCATAACAGATAACGCCAAAAGAGAGACTTAAATTCAAGAAATCAAGAAAAAGAGGATATAAATGAATGGCTGCACTCAACCGCCGAAAAGATAAAGCAAAATGATAACAAATCAGAATAAAACAAGAAAAAAGAAAAGGATCTAGATTACATGAAGAAAAGAAAGTATAAATAGAAGGCAAAAACAGAAGGAATCAAAATATTAAAAGAAACCCTTCTCTCGTTTATCCTTCGCCCATCCTCCTACCATCTTCATCGGTTTTCCTCACTGGAAAACCATTCCTCGAGAAACCCTGGGTGTTCTCCTGCCCCCGAGACCATCCTTCCTCTGAGTGCTTCTACACTACCAAAAGAAACAAACGTAAAATAGGTTAAAGACAAGCTTATCCCGTAAGACTAATTAGAGCCAAGACAGAGCAGAAAAGGCAAACTACGGTGAGATTTCATTCCAGATACAAAGATCAAGGCGCAGATCCACACAACAAACAGACGTGGGATTCTACTCAAGAAAGATCAAGATCCAACGCCCAATTCAAAGAGAAAAGCACAACTGAGTTAGCATCCAACGACTAAGGGTAAAAGGGGCTATCCACTCTGACAAGACCCGCCTTTCCCATTGAGAGATTACTCAGGGTTCATCCCACTGCATCGAGTCAACTCAAAGAAACCGATCAAGACAACAGAATTCAGACGTACTCACCAAAATCAGGGAAATTTAAGCCACTTAATTAGAAGTGCATTGTATTCTGGTTAATTGCAGTTAATCAAGCTAATTCCAGCAATTACAAAGAAATAAGTTCGTATTACAAACTCTCTCTCTCTCTCTCTATATATATATATATATATATATATTGAAAAGATCATCTCTTCATTTAACAGAAGAAAAGCATAATTATAGCTGTAGTAATGTTATAATACATGCTTCATATGCAATCAAGATTATATTTTTTCATGTAAATATCAAAAAATAGAGAGATCTCCATACCATTCCGAACCTGCTGCTGCGATGTTACTTCGCCTCTTTGCTCTCCTTTTCCTCTCCATTCTTAGCTTACTTAACACAGTGATTTATTTACATGGTAGAATATGATTTTCACTGCCTCTTGACCAAAGTTTTCCTGAGGCCTTTGATGATCTTCCCAAACCACATTAAGTTCATAATGGATAAAGCTGATGGTACTAAAAATACTAGAAGATAACCAATAATATGCATATGCGCGACCTGTTAAAGGCCATGAAATCTTTCAGTATAAGTAAATGCATTAATTTTGCATGCGGGGATTTGGAAGATGAAGAATTATTACTTGATCATAGTGAAGCTAGACATGATAAAAGAGGTACATGAATATAATGATCCTTGCTACCTGTAACATTGCAGATAATACAATCCCTATTAGGAAAGGTTAAGTTACGTTATGATCAACAATTTTTCTTTTCCATCTTGTTGAAGTAAGCGTATTTTAACTCAAACCAAACAGAAGTATAAGTTTACTTTTCACTTTTTCCTTCATAATTTAAACTCTAGATCTATGATTGATGAATGTGTGATTGTGATGTGTTTTTATGTAAATGTCATGATCAACATATTGGTTTACAAGTATCATAAGATGTTGAGAAATTTTGTGATTTTTTCTTGTTTTACATATTAGTTAAAGCTTGATCTTATCACTTTAACATGAAATTTTATTATGTGTAATCCTAGAATACTTTTGAGGTATATGATGTATGCTTAGTGATCTTTTCATTTCATACACCTGATGTATTTTTGAATGGTAGTACAGATTGCATAAAACCATAAGTATGTTTCAATGATTGACAATTTTATAGATTATCTGATTTATACTTAGTAAATCTGAAGTTAGTGAAGCTTTAAAGAAAATGAAATGTGGATAAGCTGTAGGACCGGATAATATTCCAATAGATGTGTGGAAATGTTTAGAGATCAAGGAATTTCTTGGCTTACAAATCTTTTAATGTTATTTTAAAGACTAAAAGAAGATGTGGAGAAAGAGTCTATTGGTTCCTATATTTAAGAATAAGGTGATGCACAAGAGTGTGCAAATTATAGAGGAATTAAGTTAATGTGCCATACATTAAAATTATGGGAGAGAGTAATTGAGCATAGGTTACGATGTGATACAAAAGTTTCTCACATTTGGTTTCATGCCGTAGATCTACTATGGATGCTATACATTTGTTAAGAGGTTTAATAGAGAAGCATAGAGAAAGTAAGAAGGATCTACATATGATATTTATTGATTTAGAGAAAGCTTATGATAAAGTCTCAAGAGATGTTCTTTGGAGAGTTCTAGAACGAAAGGAGTTAATATTGGTTATATTCAAGTCATTAAGGATATGTAGTCATACTTGTGTCCAAACACAAGGAGGATTGACAAAATATTTTCCTATTTCAGCTTGGATTACATCAAGGATCAACATTAAGCCCTTATCTTTTACTTTAGTTATGGATGTTCTTACGAGGCATTTACAAGAAGATGTACCTTGGTGTATGCTTTTGCGATGACATTCTTCTTGTTGATAAGACTAGAGAGGGAGTCCAAAACTTGAATTATGGAGGTCAACTTTAGAGTCTAAAGGTTTTCGTTTAAGTAGATCTAAAACTGAATATATGGAGTGTAATTTTAGTTGTAGAAGTTTTAGTGATAGTGTTGTGACTTTAGATCAAGTCATTAATAAGAGTGAGCGATTGATATTTAGGCTCTATTGTTCAAAATGATGGTGAAATAGATGGAGATGTTATTAGTAGAATTCAAGTTGGATGGTTGAAGTGGAGGAATGCATCCTATTATTATGTGATAGAAAAGTTCCACTTAAACTTAAGGGAAAATTTTATAAGATGGTGGTAAGACCAATGACTTATGGTGCGTAATGTTGGCCAATAAAAGAGAAGCATAAGACTAAGTTAAGTGTTAGATGAGGATGCTTAGGTGGATGAGTGGCTTTACGAGAGATAGAATGCAAAATGAGTATGTTCGGGAAAAAGTTGGAGTAACTCCAGGTAGATAAGATTAGGGAGAGTCCTTAGATGGTTTGGCCACATAAAGCGTCTATGACCAGGGAGAGTAGATGCATTAGATTTGCCTTTATGTTAAGAAAGGTAGAGGTAGACCTAAAAAGACTTGGTTAAGATGTATAAAAATGATCTTAGTATACTTGAATTAGATGAGAATTTGACAATAGGACAATAAATGGACGAAAGGATTCATAGCACCCCACCTAGTGGGATTAAGGCTTTGTTGTTGTTGTTGTTGTTGTTGTTGTATCTGATTTATACTTGGTGAATCATAACTTTTAAAATGATAAATAATTCAAGTTGGTAAGTTAATTTATGTTATGTTGAGATTTGTATTAGTTTGTATGCTTTATTTAACATAAAATGGTATATGGAAAAGTTATATAGTGCAAAACTTGTAAGTAAGCCTAGATGATCTTCTTGGCATGATAATGCCTACTCCTTTTGCATACCTATGTTATGGTGCGTATACAAAGGAGAGCAAGTCAATGACAACATCATAAATAATGCTTATGTGAGAGTTGTATGAGTGATCTATATATTTGATGTATTAACATATTAAAAATATCATGCCGATGAGCATAGAATATGTACATAGAATCTCCATTTTTTAGGAGGGGGTTGATATTGAAATGAGCCGCACATTAAATGATGATTTTTCCAGATAATTTAGATGAGTAGTAGCAGTATGAGGACTATGAGTTACCATGCATGATTATGATATGAAATGTATGATAGGAGATGAACAAATATTCTAGAACATTGCCATTTGCTATTTACCATTTTAATATTAATAGAAGAAATCATAAAAGTGATGAAATGATAGAATAATTTGCATGCAAGCATTGATGTTAATTCAAGCCATACTTGAACTACTATATAAACAAAATGATTACATTATTATAAATCCTACATATATTATGGCTCTACAATCCTTTTTATTATGTTTAGCAACTGAAGCATGGCATGATTACATTTATGTGGACACGTCAAGAATGACTTAGTCATGATGTAGCACAACACATAAATTAAATGATTTATGACACACTACTTGTAATTCATCAATTTAATCTTCATGACATTATCAATATATAGGGCTTGTGATATTTTCTTGACATATGCAGTTCATTACCCTATGTTTCATCTATGAAAAAGCTCAATATAAATGGCACGTGATCATCCATATTGCTTTGCTCGCCATGCAAAAGAATTTTATGCTACATCATTAGTTTTTTTCTAAGATTTATGTTCAACATTGTATGTATTTGCATGTACTTTCTGAATAATTTTAGTTTGAGATGATCTTAGACCAATAAGGTATTATGTTTTGGTTTGGTTTTAAAGTTGTACATATTAATGTAACAAGAGAAATGCATTTGGAAATCTTTTAAGATAGTTATATATAAGTTATAGAAGTTGTGACATCATTGTAGAAGTTTCTTTTTTGGATGTTAGCAGCTTTGGACATGTATTTGGAGTGGATTCTGATGTAATATTAATTCAAGCAATGTAATAAGTGTTTGATGTGGTGATTTTATCATTTTGAAAATTTCACACTTTGTCACACACATCGCAATGCATATTGTGCATAAGGCAGAGTGTGATATAGTAATTAGTATGTGAGAAAGAGTTCAAATGATTGGGTGGATTATAACAAATCCATAGGTTGATCTCTTACATAAGTGACTAGAATGAGTAAAGTGAGAGATTGGCCAAAGCTTTGCATTTCATAATTATGTATATATTTACACATTCTTATTAAAACATTAATGAAAACCCATCTACAACATGGCAGACCAAAATCTAAATTGATAAAGTAATGATGATTGCACAACTCAATGTCAACAACAATAAGTTTTAAAGGCATCCAGAGCAACTCAAGCTGTAGAGAGATGTAAATCATAAAGAGGAGGGGTGCCTCGGCCCAGTTCAATTTGTCCATGATTCAAGAGCCCATGGATTCACATGCCCTTGATGTTGTTGAAATCGTGGCAACTACACAATTATTTCAATTATAAATTTATGAATTTAGGACTTAATTTGGTTCTTCAATTAATTTTCTAATGTTAACGGTTTGTGCTTTGAGTATTTTTACATTAAAAAATGTGCCTGATCAAACAAATTTTTGTGATCACATCAAGTAACTTGCCTAACAGTTCATACCTTTTAAACAAAATATGCTTTAAAAATAGTTCCTTTTTTCTTCTTCGAAAAAGTGATGTGCGCTGTCAATCACAGAAAATCAAATGGAACTGTCAAAGATCAATTTTGATGGTTCTTTAAAGAAGAAGGGTAAGTTGGAGCAATTTCTTTCAGCAATTTGGTGAACCTCTTAATGTTAGAAAGTGTTTCTGCATCAATACTAAACTAAACTAAATGTTGTTTAAATAGTGTCAGGGTGTCATTCAGTTTCAAATATTTCACATGAATATTACTATAAACCTGATTGAAGTCTATTCAACTAAAATATGAACTAGCTGGACATTTGAGCGTTGTGACCTCTGCAACTTAAAGTGGTTAATTGGATCGAGTTCTATCACAGTTCAAAAAATAGGCGGTGGTGAATTTAATGCAAAAGAGCAACAGAAATTAAATGAACCTTCATAACAGTGTAGATGGCGATAGCTTTAGTTCACCTTAAAGCATAAACATAACAAAAGCTGAGAGAGCTTTAAGTTACCAGCCATGAAAAAACATGATAATCCCATTCACAAGGTAGGAAATGGACCTCTTCATTCCAGCAGCATCAAGGTACCTTGAAAAAAAAAACAAGAGGAAGGAGATAAGCCAAAGAGAAAGAACAATCAGATTTGAAACTTAATTATGTTCCTAATCGAATATACCACATCATTACCATCGCACATTAATTCCAGGGGTTGTTGTCTCTGAAATCAGGACCATATAAGCGTAGAACTGTCCTTCTCCGGTCAGCATGGCATAAGATATAGCACAGAATGAAAGGGCATGATGAATAATCTGAGCAAAAAGAATACTGTTTAAAGAGTGTGTAACACTAACAAAATTGTAATTTCTTCAATTTGGGTTGTGAAAAACGATTAACTATAAATAATGCAAAAAATAGAAGAATTAGAACAGAAAGCTTACATAATCAAGTCCTCCAAGAATGGATATAACCAAAATATCATTGCAAGATCAGAGGTAAAATACCCAACAGAAACCTGATGATACTAAAAAAAATTAGATGAAGAGATAAGTTAAACTTCGTAGAAGAAAAATAAGGGTTTAAGACAAAATTGATCCCTCAACTATTTATGAAGGACCAATTTAGTCCTCTAGATTAAACAGGAGAATTAATTTGACCCCATCATTATTTTGATGACTAAGGCCCTTCCATTTAATTTAATAGAAAGTTGTAGAAATAAAATACAAACAAGATTTTCAAATAATAAAAATTAAAAATAAGTAGATAACTAATAAACTCCACCCTCTTCTCATTTTCATTCATATATTGCATCACGGAAGGACCAATTTGGTCCCTAATCAAATAGTCAAGGGACCAAATTGATTCTCGCTTGTTTTAATTAAATGATCATTCATAAATAAATAGGACCGATTTGACCAAACAAAAAATAACTAGCATTACCCTTAATGTAAAAGTATATATATTTGAGTTTCTAATCGTAATAAGACCCTTAGCATTGTCATCTGAGAAGAGGTCTGAGAAGAACACTAAGTATACTGACATAACAGTATAAAAATAGCATGGACAGTAGACATTCTCATGCACAGAGGTTTCAAAATAATATAAATAGATGAAGAAAAATATAAGCATAAAAAATAAATAATTTCTAAAAAGTTGTTCTCCTCCACCTGTTGTTCCACTCGAGACGTTGGATTTTTGTAAGAGAACCGTAACCCTTGAAATAGTAAGAGCTCAGGAACCGGGTAAGATCATATGCCTGAGAGAGGAAGAAATGTATAAATAACAGAACAAGGCTGAAAAAAATGCAAATTATAGATCCTAATGAATGTCTTCAACTAACGGTTCATGAATGAAACAAAGCAAGGCCATTTTTTGACATCGCATGAATGATGCATATACAACAACAACAAGCCTTTATATGAATGATGCATATATGAACAAATAAATAAAAACATTGATAACTAGACAGAAATATAAACAAAATAAATGAAGTTCAGTCACTTGAATTGTTGGGAGTTTTACAAGTTTCAGCCACCTCAAAAATTTAAACAGTTTAGCAAGTTTGGGTCTTTAACTTCAATTTTTACGGAATTTGTTAATTAAAAAATGAGAAGTTAATCATCACCATCATCTACCTTACCCTAGATATTATGGGTTATCTTTATGACTTTCATTCTCCATTCATTCATCTTGAGCTTCACATGAGGTGTTGAACCCCACACAAATCTTCTAGTTCCTGACTCTTAATAATCCCCTATGTCTTTGTGTTACAATTCAAACCTATGATGCAAGTAAATTTTCCTTGTTTAACTCCAGTAAAAAGACTAGATTACAACTCTATGTCCCGACTCTTATGCCCACGTTATACTATTTACTAGTTTTCCTCCGACATTTTTCTTTCCCTAGTCATTACATTGGGAAAATTAATTCATGTTTAATTTCTTAACTATCACAGGTGTTTCCTTACCCTGTGCATGAAGCTTACTGCCAGTTGAAGATTTAACTCATTTAAGGAGTGGTCAATATACGATCAAAAACTTTCAAAGAGATAGAACTACAATATATAACATTGTTGGAGGTATATTAGCTTGTCCCTGGATGATAAAGATAAGCTTCAGGATAATCCAGCATAGGTTGCTAATTATGAAGATTAGGCCTTGCAGGTAAGAATCTAAATAAAGGATTATAACACCAAGGCTTGTATGCTGCTGATAAAGTTAAGAGTTGTAAAAGAAGAATTCTTTCTGACTTAATTTTAAATTATCCAAGACGCAGGTGACTCCTGGCACACTCTTCTTTTTCATTTCAAGAATACTCCTTTGAAAAGAAAGATTGAAAGATTTTTGAGAAACAAAGCTAGGAAACGGAAGCTTACACACTTGAAAATTACAAATAGAGTTCGTACAATCATTTAACCAAAAAACTCCCCACATTAAAAATCATGCTCCCAATCATAAAGCATTGTAACAAGCAGCAAAGCCTTTGAAGACTGATACCCTTAGGTCTCCACAGAAACTTTCTATGACGGATAATTATTTATTTATTCACAGAAAAAAAAAAATCATGCCAGGAAAGGTAGATAACAGAGTGCATATCTGCTTATAAAGCAATATGGTGCACAACTACTTCTATAAACTTCAACTATTTATGTCCAAATTGCCTTGGGTGTCAAACATAACAAATCTGCCATAATTCACCAAAAGTCCATCATTCTCCACAAAAGTGCATCAAACATATCAGATCACATCTATATGCAGAACCAAACTGGAATTTTATTTTTCAAAAAACCGAACAAATCCAATGTTAATAGGGAAACAGCAATCAACATCCTGAGCATGAAAGGAGCAGAAGAAATACCATTTTGCTCATAAAAACACCAGCAAGAACAGAAGTGTATGGGAAGAATGAATCCGCTAACAGATATTGCCTAACTACTACTGCCTCTGCCTGGTAACGATATATTTTGCATGCCATGAGTGGAGATCTTGGGACCTGCATTTTAGTAGAATTTCAACAAGTTACTGAATCAGTAATGAATCAATACAAGAAGTGATTTAGAAGAGTAAGACAATTCATCCATTTAATAATACATGCCGTTGTTTGTTCAGGCACAGAACCTGTAAGAACACAAGTAAATCCTAGATACCTTAATGAAAAGAATAAACTTACAAATAAAAGACAAAATAAAGTGTTGCCATTTAGTAGTCAATAAAATGTCCCTGAACAGTGTGAAGTAGTTCTTAAAAAATAGGAACTTGTATAAAAAAAATCAAAGTAATTTGATCTCTTGATAAAAAAAAATGGAAGAGTTTGTTAAATCTTTGCAAACCAATGCCCAAACTTTTGCATTGTAAACAAGAACAACTACATTTAAACAGTAATTATGTTTACTACTCCATTAACACAAGCTAATGACTGAATCCAACAATGCAAGCTCAAGCCCTGAGTTTGTTTCACCATGATAAGTTCTCAATGACACATACCTAACAGGGGCTCTCGTCCTCTTCTCTAACTCTCAGGGGAGGTCTATATTAGTTGTCATGTTTATAAGAAAATAAGAAATCTAGAAGAGCATATTCAGATAATTAGAAAGGCATCATCCTTTTTCACAAAAAAGAGAAAAGTACGTTTTTTTTTTACAAATTTAAATAAAGGATCAATAAAGAATATTTTTTGCACCTAAAACCTAAATAAAAAGTCATTTAAAATGTTATGTGTCATGGAAGAATCAAACAGGACCAACGCTTGTTCAAATGAGCATATGATGTATCATAAACCTCCAAGGCTTGATCTAGTAAGAATATACTTGATGAAAAACTCAGTGTCTCAATCATTGCTCAGGCCTCAGAGTAACAAACTGTATCAATTCCCACATAAAATATAAACATATAATTATTTGTGTATTTTGGTATCATTTTTCTTGGTTGACTGCCAAGTAAAAAAATCCCAGTCCTTCAACGGAAAATAACACAACCAAAGATTAAAACAATCTAAAGATGCTTCGAAGCAAAAGACCGCTGTTCTCCTTCCCCGTTATCTAACTAGCACCGTTTATTCTTTGGTCTTTCGAATAAACATTCATCCATTCACCCTCCATGAGAACATAACCAGTTTAAGCACTTAACAAATTGTCTTGCCTAAACCACGTAATCTAAGCAGATCAAATCAGTCGAAACCAACTGGTCACGCAAAATCCAGAAGAAGAACAGAAAAGGTACAAAAGACCAGAATTCTTACAGACAAATATCTAAAATTAACAAAAATATGATTCAAGAGACCAGGATCCATAAGCTCAGCTATGGGAGGTAGACAAAAAAAACGCATTTTTCAGATGAAACTCATTTCTTCTACCACTCAATGGTTAAAATAATCAGCTCAACAAAATGTTCTCTCATCAATGAGCATTACTTTATAGTTTGGTCCTTATTAGATTCCTTACCATCAAAGAACTTACATACAGTCACGAGGGATCCTTAGCAACGTTACTTGAAATAATAGTTTTTACTACCTAATCTTAAAACGACTACCCTCAAATCAACAAAAATCCACATTGCTTCCATCTTCCATCGCATCCAAATCAAACCCAATAAATTAACACCGCCGTTTAACTGGAGATAATCTCAGCAATCGCATTCATGCTCTGGAACAACATCCACCAACCAATGACCAGAAAATCGACATGAAAGACAAGCTAATCTTGTTCGGCAGTTACCTTGAAATCTGAAACGTTACAATTCTCGCATAGAAAACATAAAAATGCGGAAGAATATAAGAATCGCACAAGGAAGATCTGAGAGTCAGACGTGTAGGATGAAAAAATAGATGGAATCCGTCGCAACACCACTCAATAATCTCCGGCGGCATCGACGGCGTCGATCTACGGCAGCGACAAGTTGTTGGTGTGTGAATTTGTGCGTGTGTATGTGAGTGTGTGTATGAGAGAGAGAGACCGGAAATGATTCGGAGAGACGCGACGGTGGTTGGGGAGAGAGTATTTAATTCTACATCGAGATAAAAGTCATAAAACGCTACAGTGAGGAGCGAGTTTATACAGGGATAATGAATTTTGAGTATAAAATAAAATAAATATAATGAATTTTAATTTTTTTATGATTAATATGATGAAAATTAAAATTTTGAAGTAATATAATATATTTAGAATATATTATATGAGTTAATTTAGATGAATTCTAAATATATTCATTAGTATAAAGTGATATCATTATCATCGGACGTCATCACTATCCGTCACACCCAATCGCCTCGAAGACCGCAATCTAGCCACCAAAAACTTCAAAATTACTTTATAGTACATTTATTCTATCAAATAAAAATAAATAAATTCATATATTTATAAAATTTTTAACTAAATAATCTAAAATAATATAAATATATTATATTCACTTTATATTCCATTCTTTTTTAAGGCATCCAAATAACCCCTTACATAAATAGAAATTAATTTTTATATTTTATGTATTAAATATCTATTTTTTTATTTTTATTTATATATGATTTAAAATTTTAGATTTTATATAAATCAATATTAAAATTATATATATATATATATATATATATATATATATATATATATATATATATATATATATATATATATATATATATATATATATATATATATATATATATAATATAATGTATATAAATTTTTCTTTTACATTGGAGGGACAATTTCTAAACATATTATTTAAAATTATATAATTTGTGAACATAACTCTTTGAATAACAATAACAGCGAAAACAGCACTCTTCATTTTATATATTATATTATATAAGTAGTATGATTTAATTATTATATATATAAATAATATTATTTTGAATGTTATGTATGAAAATTCTTTAAAACTCAACATTTTTATTTTTTATAAGTTTAATATTTAAAATTTATATTTATTTATAGTATATTCTAATATTTAAAATATATCAAGTAAAATAAACTAACAATAATAAATTTATATTATTTATATATTACGATATTATTTTAAGTAAATATATATATTTAGATATATAAATAAATATATAATAACCATATGCCTGAAAATTTATTATTATTTTTAAAGAATTTAAAACGGCTAATATGAGCAGCACGTGGGATAACTATCATTTATCTCTTAAAATTAAAAAAGATATATTACAGTCATTATTCTAATTTTAATATCAAAATAAGAGGAAGTTGCAATTATTCTTTTGTAAAACCAATAGATAAAAAGTTACTTCTGTTTGAAATCAAAGATACACAATTATTTAAAGAAACAAGAACCCGAATTTTCTAAACCCATAAAAAGAAAGTTTTCACTATGATCCGTTTCAGAGTACAAAATCTTCCGATAACGGATTACGAGTATATGAGAGGAACAACGACATGTAATAATGCTCGCGTTGTAAAGCAGGTGTAGTGAATTTAATGACAACAACGGCGACAACGATGAATGCCGCCATCTCATGGAGACCGGCAGAGGTGACGACGGCGAGGATCACGCCGTGCTACGGCTGCGCATGACGACCGGCCAGTGGTACGATTGGGAGGATCTTCTGCTTTGCGCTTCTCTCTCTCTCTCTTGCTCCCCATATATAGAATGGCGCTATTTATATGGAGGAGTGACGTCAGAATACACGAAAACCCGCACCACTCACTTCATCTGACGGCTTAAAATGATCCTTTGATCATTTGATGATTTTAAATATTTGAATGCTCAAATGAATTTTGAGATTTTGAATTGTTAGATTCCTATAAACACCCACTGTTTGAGAGCTTTTAGGGGTTTAACCGATATCCTAAAGTTTTCAATGATATTTTAAGTTCGACACCGCTTTTAACTTGATCGCTTTTAACGCCAAGATTCGTTGCTAGAATTTTAAATATATTAATTCTCAATGTTAGAAGGTAAGTAAGGTTTTTATAAATTGAGAAATGCCTTAATTTTCTCTAAAAACTACAAATTTGAGAAGAATCCTTTTATACATAGAAATGAATTCCTTTTTCTTGTTAATAAGACTAATATTAGTAATGGCCATCAAAATATAGCTAGAATTAAAAGTAGTAATGAGAGCAACGATGACAAGTAAACTCTGACTTCCTTTGATTTTGAGAGTGCAAGTTGTGATGTAGAATGTCATATGAAGTTTCATGATATTTGTGTTCATATGAAAAAGAAATCTAGAACTATAAAACATAATAACCTTTATACATGCTTTTAGACTAATAAATAATCAAACTTTGCAAGCAAATAAGTTCCAAGTGCAAGATATCTTTCTACAAAAGATAGTTTTTTTTGGCGCTTTTATCATCCATCACACAATGGAGATCTCGTGGAGAAAATATTAAATTTTCATGGTGTGAATAAATTTAGAAGATATGAAGATATCCAAACTCATAAAATTGTGTGAAAATACGGATATATGCTAAGATAGCTGCAACGTAGAAGACAATCAATAATATTAATTAAGAATTGAATAATCATTTTTGAGTGATTAATAGATAAATCAATTGTTGATTTAAATTAATTTAAAGATACTAAGTTTCTAGGATTAGCTATGATATGACACTTAAAATACTACTACCTGAAAGATAATCTGATGCCAAAAGAGTTGATCCGAGTAAACTACCAGATCAAGACTTAAAATATCATCAAACTTTGGGATATCGCTTAAATCTCAAATAATATAACCCGGAACGACTATATAAATTGTTGTTGTTTGATTATGAGATTCTCATTATTAGCCCTTCTCATATACAATTATGTAATCTCATTATCGGAAAAATTTCAGATTTGAAAGATACATAGTGGAAGATTTTATGATGTGATTTTTTTCCCTCTTTTCGAGATTTTTTCACCTAAAAATTATGGAGTTTTCTTATTAACTCTTCAAACATTTGTGTGTGTGCTGAACTCCTCAACAAATAAGCTGAACTTTACTCACCAGAATCGATTTTCTAAAGACACAACAAGCTACTCTAACAAGCCATTAGCAAAAAAAGTAAGATAAATGATAAGGGTTCATTTTAATGCTAATTTATTGTCTTATATTAATATTGTATGCAAACAAATTTGGAAAACCAAATGTTAGAATGCAAAAGAGGTGTATTGAGGCAAAACAATCTAGTTTCAAATCAAAAGAGAAAAAAAAATCTTCTAAAAAACACTTAGATAAATAGAGAAGAAGCGTACATCATATATACAAACATTAGTCCATTTAATGAATGGTTGAAAATACTTTTACGCTGCATTCTATATAAACTTAAATTTTCATTAATTATGTTAAATGAAAAGAGATTGTAAGAGTTAACCTCATTGGCAAAAAAAATTGAGAATTGATGAACTAAGATCTTATATAAGGGATGGATTGATTTTTTTTATTTTGTTTGGAGAACACAACAAGGTCAATATTGCATTAGTAAAATAGATTATTTTAACTATACATATTCTTAGTTTTTTAATATATTTTTAAATTTATTTAAAATCATGATTATTTTAAAAATTTTGCTGTTATTTTAAAATTTTAAGATGTTTATGTACTGTAAATTTGTACCTTGGAGTGAGAGGGAGGAGGGTTCAGGCTTATAAAATTTAAGATTTTGCTTATAAAGGTGAAATACTTTATATATTTCTGCTTGTTTAGGTAAGTTATGATTTAGGAACTCTACAATTCTGATGTCAGAAGATTATTTTGCGACCATTAGATGAAAGATACTTTCTCCTTTAAACAGTAGGTGCAACTTACACCGAACAAACCGTAAGAGGGCCCGACGAGCAATCGTAATACTAGCGAATCGCAGCTCTGATTATGACCTAGCTGCTTTGCGGTTTCCCTTTTTCGATCCACATTCGATATGAACGACGGAACGCCCGTGTTATTGGAATTCTAGGGTTTCGAAAACTGTCGCAAAGTTTCGATCTTTGTTCTGTTCCTGGCATCTGGGTCGAGGTTGATGGTTATTGACCTATATTTTTCTTGAAAAGCTTCATTTTTTATCCTTCTTGAATCAATATTGAAACGTTTGTGCTTTCTTGTTCGTTCATTGGGATATCGGTGTGCGCCTTATTCTGTTATGGCGATATTTTTTATTCTTTTATTTCTATCTAATTCGTTTTGGGCCACTTGCCACCGCAAACATGGTGGAATCTATTGTTCTTAAACGTTTTAGTTGGCAAATTGTGTGTTTGTTTGTGATATTCCTACTTATTTTTATATTTGTGTTGAACTGTTAGGTCAATTCAAGATATGCATCAGGAACTTAAGGAAACTATTGAAATAAGAAGTAAGATCGCACCTCCTTGTTTTATAGTAGCAAAATATACGAATTTTTACAATGAATCTAAGTCCTACTGCAATTAACAATGCAGCTTTGTACTGAAGCGAGGAGAAAAACAGTGGCTTTTATGGAGAAGAATTCAAAAGCAGCCTCTTCTTGCTGGTGGAGGTCTGAGTGCCATGAACAATGGTAACACTGCTGCAAATGGGAAGGACCCGAGTCATACGGTCAGGGGAGAAACTTTACTCGAGAGGTCTAGAGATTTGTCACCGTTGAGAAAAGGAGTTCCAACAAAAAAAATTTATACATAGACGGAGAAGATCTAGATGGTCAACTCTTCTTACTATTCTCACCAAGATTGTGCTGCTTCTAGCATCTTTGTTGTATCTTGGACAAATTATTTATAGGTGGACTGTTTGGGCTGGAGGGGATGCTAACTCTTCCTTTGTTGCGATGGATTACAAAGATCGGATATCAGAAGTTGAAAAATCGTTGAAGATTACATCGAAAATGTTGCAGGTTCAGGTGGAAGTTATAGACAAGAAGATGGGAAATGAGATTGGCATTGTGAAAAGGGAGCTTCAGCAACAAGTGGAAGAAAAAAGATCGTATCTTCAGAGGGAGCTGAAGCAGCTTGTATCCAGAACTGATGATTTGGGCAAGTCATTGGCTGATTTGAAGACATGAGCCTTTAACAAAGGGAGAGCTTGAGAAGTTCTTGAATGAGCTAAACAGCAACAGGAATGGAGATTCAATGGGTAAAGATGTGGATTTGGATGAGATCATGGCAGTGGCCAGGGAAATTGTTGAGAAAGAAATAGAAAAACATGCAGCTGATGGTCTAGGAAGAGTGGATTATGCTTTGGCTTCTGGTGGAGCCAAGGTGATTACTCATTCAGAGACTTATGTTTATGCAAACGGTAACAGCTGGGTAGCCATAGGTAAAGGTAAAAGTAGAGTTCATTCTAGTTCACTGAAAATGTTAAAACCGAGTTTTGGTGAGCCTGGTCAGTGTTTTCCTCTGCAAGGAAGCAATGGGTTTGTTGAGATCAGGTTAAGTGCAGGCATAATTCCTGAGGCTATCACACTTGAACATGTTTCAAAGGTTATTTTTTTTGCAACTATGTTTCACCTAAATTGATTGAAATTGTATTTAGTTTATATTTCAAGTGTTCTTGCAAATTATCAATGATTAAAAGTTAGGATTTTTCAATTGAGTTGTTGTAGGGAAAACGTAGGAAATTTGTGTACTTTCTCCTCCAAATCAGAAGCCCATATCAATTGAATGTTAATGAAATATGTTAATATAAGTCATTACATCACTTGTTATACCGCAGCATTTTGTGTAGGCCTGTTAATAATGTATCAATTCATATTTTTTAAGAGTTTTAATTGAATGAAATTAAGGCAATTCATTCTTAATTTACGCCACAAGTTGAAATCTTTGAGATAAGGAACTTAGCTCAGTTTTTGAGCTGATGATGACTCTTCTCACAAACTCAATATTTGGAAGACGACACTCACGCAAGCGTGCAATGCCATGCACTCGAAGACAATTTATGGTTTGAAGTCAATTTATGGTTCTTCTTGTTAACTAAGATACAAAATTGGCCTTTGATTTTGTGGCATCTTGATATTTGTTTGGCTTAAAATCGATTATTTTGAAGTCATCCCAGCTTTATTCTAAAGTCCATCTTTGTTTGCCTGAGTTGGATATTACATTTAAATAACAGTACAATAACACCAAATAGGATGGGCAAGATCAAAAATTTTTTGCCCAAAAGTATACCTTTTTCATTTCTAAGGCACGAAGGGCTTTTCTTGCTCCTGCGACTATAAATCTGTATTTGATCTTGTGCCTACAAAAATGATTGATCTTTCACTGGGTAGGTCCCGTACAGCACCACCAACATTCCATACTGTAGTTTTCTTTCTATTTATAACTGATTTGCAGCTTCCACTGTATTTTTTTTAGTTCACTACCCAGCTGATCTTAGTCCAAGTTCTTGTTAGAGTTATGATTATAATACTTTTTTTTTTTTTACTTTTGGCTTTCTGTTGCAGAGTGTGGCTTATGACAGGTCTAGTGCTCCCAAAGACTGTAGTGTTTCTGGATGGTTTGAAGGGCATGAACACGATCCGTCCACCAAAACTGATAAGAAGTTTGTGCTGGCAGAGTTCTCCTATGACCTCGAGAAAAGTAATGTACAGACCTTCACTATCCCCGTGACTGATTCAGGTATCATCAACATGGTTAGGCTAGACTTCACCTCCAACTATGGCAACTCTGCATTCACTTGCATTTACCGCTTCAGGGTCCATGGATACGAACCTCGCTTTCTTCCAGCCATGAACACGCATGGTTGAGTTTTCTAGGTGTGATAGAATGTGCAAAGATTTGATCTTTTTTATCCTTTTCATAGAGTTTATAGGCTTATGATATCTTTTTTACAAGCTTCAGGCTTTTGCATTCTTATGATCATCTTCTCAGCTTTAGATCCTATTCTTTTTGAGATCTTCATTTGGTTTATTACAATTAGGAATTTTCTTGAATCATTGCTGCCTTTGTGCAAATTGGACACAACAAAGTAATCAATAATTTCTGTGTATTCTCTTTTGATTTCATATTTTAAGGATATATGCCTTCACTCTGGATTTTCTTGCACGTGATTGCTGGCAGAAGATGTTCTGTGTTAGTGCTTTGGTATATGTTTTTATAGATGATATAGTTCTAATTAGTGTGATATTTATCGAAATAAGTGAAAAATTAGAATAGTGGAGGAAAGATTTAGAAGATAAAAACCCTAATACTTAGTATAGTTTAATGTTTATTATGTTAATAATTACCTTTCAGTTATTAGAAGAGAATCAGATATGTAAGTGTGTTGAAGATAAGGGTAAAAGAAAGAAAAGTGCTGAATTAACTACTGTGTAATATAGAGTGCATTCTATATGAGCTCTCTTCTTCAGCACCAGTTGCTGTACTCTGCTCCTGTTTTTTAGTTTTTAGATGAGTTGCATTTATAATTGTGAGAAATTTAGGGGACCAAAATGACTATAGTTGCATATGCTCTATAATTGATTGAAATCACTTTGGAATGCCTTCATCGATTTATTCAGACACACAACAACAACAACAACAAATGTTCTTAATCCCACTAAGACTAATAATCCTTTCTATCAGTATATCAGTACTTCATTTAATTAAAGTGCAAGATTTGAAGATCCTAATGTATTGCAATCAGGCCTGATTTTGACTCATACTTATCATTGTGGCTTGTATTGACTATCTAATTGATGAATCATTAGCGAGTTGATTTGCTCTAGTCAAGAATAATAAATTCATGTCAAGATTATGCCTTTTGTTGTCGCCACAACAATGCGACCTACAATCCAATTTTCTTTTCAATGATTCGATCGTTAGATTGTCATTCCATTGCTTAAATTGCATTCATTTTATTGAGAACTTCAAAATAATATATTTTGTTCATTGGTTGAATACTTTCATCATCAATTGCTTAAATTGCGTTCATTTCTCTTATTTTTTACATATTGTGAACTAGGATTGCTATGAAATAACCTTAAAAAACTCCATTGTCATAATAGCTTTTTACATATGCCAATGCCCATCATCTGCTAATCACAAACATCTAAACATCTGTCGAGCATTGATGTTCAACCTTCGCTTGCCATAATAAGAAGAATGATATCATGATGGTTGCTTCCCAACATTTGCAATTTACTAACATTTACTGACATTCAACTGCTTATGCTACTGGTTGTCCTTTCTATACTTCATAAAACAATGTTTGCCATTCCTTCCCCTTCTTAACTTCATTAGGCTAATCACTAGGCATGTATGAACCAAAATTGACCCCAACAATTTAATGCTATTGTTAGAACATTCTCAATACCATCATATAATAAAATAACTCCATATAATATATAACATATAACAAAAAATATAATAAATTTTAGTTATATGATATATTTTATAATTTAATAAATTTAATTATAACTAATCTGATCCAAAGAAATCTCTTGTAATGGCGATTAAACGGAAAGTATTCTACAATTTGAGATTGAGGCTCTCTCATTTTAATTCTTCCTTAAATAAGTTGTGATTTATTGGTCTTTTTTTTTTACAAGATCGTCAGAACTGTCGATAATCACTTTAGCTAAATGTCACCTGTATGAAGGAAATTTTATTTACTTAGCTTTTAATGTCAAGATTAACGCAATAACATTCTAAACATTTTCAACATTTCGTTGCAAAAAAAAAAAATTCCACCAGATTTCAAATACACTGATTTTATATTTAATTCGCCAACAATGTAATTCTAAATACATCCATGCTTATGCTCCATTGTTGCTGTTTCATTGGCTTATCAAGGGCGCTTCACTATCATTACTTCATTGTTTGTCGCCATGATTGTTGTCATTGTCATCTCATAAATATAATATTATTTATAGATAATAATTGCCGTATTGTTGGTTTGCTGTTAATATTTACAGATTGAAAACCTTCTTTTTATTACATTACATTTAAACCAAATAAAAAACAAAATCACAATTTGAAAGTTCTAATCAAATATAAAATAATTCTTTACATCAATTATTTTTATATCAGATTCCTTTATACTACATTTCAAATGCAGATAACCAAATAACCCCTTAGTGGTTGTTTGAGATCAATTTGTTTTGTATTTTTGTATTTTTTTAAATATTTTATTAAAAATATATTTATTTAACATATTTTTAAGTATTTTTATTTTTTATTTTATAAAATAAATAAAATTATATTTAAAAATACTTAAAATAATTTTTAAATCTTTTGAATATTTTTAAAAATAATAATTGACATCAAATATATTTTATTTTAAACTAAAATAAAATATAAATTACAAAATAAAAAGTAAAAATGATTCTAAATAGTCCCTTAATTTAATGCATGTGATGTACTTTTAGCGACTTGTCTGTAAACTCAAGTTAGTAAGTCATTTTTTTTTTTAACAAGTTAATTTAATATAGGACGATTTATATAAATATCACATAATTTTTATGTATTTATATATCTAATATTTAAAATTAGATATTTATTTATCAAATATTTTATTATGTTTAAAAAGATGTATTTTATTTTTAAAAAGTGAGTTATGATGATATTTTTAATGTGATATTGAAGATTGAGGTGTTATATATATAAAAATTAAAATTTAGATATTAGATATGTAAATATATAAGAATTATATGATATGTATATAAATCTTCTTTTATTAAAACTTTGGTGCTTATAGCATTGGGAACATTGTATTTTGTGGCTCTTACATAAAAAAAAATTTGAATTTAGATTGGCCTAATCAAAATTTAGGTCAGGATTTAATGTACAAGTTTTTTCTATTCTCTATTTTTTTGAAGTAAATTTTGTATTGATCCACAAAATCGAGATTAACTCAAATTTTTATTAGTCATAAAATTGAATTTGAGTTCAATTTGATTTAAAATACATATCCGAATATGTCACTTTGTTCATACGACCAACTAGTTCTGAAGTAGATTGAGTTTGATCAAGATTTTGACCATTTTAGTAAATTAGTCGAGTTTAAGTCTCATCTATTTAGGTCGTCAAATTTGGATCAAATTTGAACTTGACCCATTGACTCGAATTGACACCCTAATAAATGTCAAGGACTAAGATCAAGTAAATAGTTTTGTATTAGATATAAAATAATTCTTATATAAATTTATCCTTATAAAACACCAATATCATATCATATGAAATAAAAATTTATTAAATCAATAGTATATTTTATGTTTTTTATTTATTATAGGAGCATCAAGCTTCTTGAAAGACAAGGAATCAACTACAACCACACTAATTAATCCACAATTCAACATAAATTTAAACAAAGAGTAGCTAACTAAAAAAAAAGCATATGTCCAACCCAAACAATAACAATTATTGAAGGATTTAATATTGTGGTAATGGTCCACAAATCAACTAGGTAGAATATGCTAAGAGAAAATTAACAAATAATTTATTTTGGAAACCTAAGTAGACATTTCTATTCTTTAAATTATAAATGGTCAATGAGAGCAATATGATTGATAATCCAATATTATATAATGACACTTTAGCAAGGCTTTAGTTCCTAAATTTTTTTTACAGTATATATATATATATATATATCTCTACATATCTCTATATATTGGATCCCACTATTATAAATGGGCTAATAAAATTTAGAGAATTATCATCAACATTTTTTTTTTTTTTGAGAAGAGTATTTATTAATCTACCCAATCATATATTTATGTGGCAAAAGAAATTTTTTTTTTTTTTGAAGTTTTTTTAATGAGAATAATTTTTTACAATAATTATAATCAGAGCATTAAATCGATCCATGTGCAAAATGGCAACCGTTGCATTCAATTTAAATAACCTACTTTCATGTATATTAGCTATACCTTATAAAAATGAATCACCAATCATTTATATATATATAGACCTCTTCATATGTCTCATAAATCAAGATGTCTCAATAATCAAATTTTAATTTATGAATAACATACGCAAATCAGGTTCAAAATGTACTAGACGTCACTAAAGATGGTCGAAATGACCTTTGATCGACGAACGGACTTCACCGTCGCGTTCAGAACGTCAAAATTAATCAAAATATAAATATTACAAAATCTAACGAGCAATTATTTAAGCTGCCAACTATCAACGCATAATGCATATAAGTCGCTAGTTCGACGACGCCCAAATAACCTTCGCTCATCAAAGTGATATCATAGCTTCAAATGTCGAAATCTATCAAATGACGTCAGCTGATTTGGACGATGCATAAAAATATCAGTGATTTGAAGTGACAACACGCAAATCGAGGCTGAAACGCACTAGACGTCACCAAAATCAACTCAAATGACCTCCGATTGTCGAACGGACTTACTTCGCCATCGCGTTCAGAACGTCGAAATTGGTCAGGATATAAATATTGCATAACTTGATGAGCAACCGATCAAGTGCTCAAGTCATCAACGCTCCTGCACACATATCGAGGTCAAGAGGCACTGACGCAAGTCAAACAACCTCCGTTCACGAAATTGATTGCTCCATTGGCTTCGAAACGCCGAAATATATCAATTAAGAATGTTCACTCAATTCAGTAATAAAAAATCGAGGCCGAAAGTGGCACGTAAATTTTGAAAATTGACTAGCCAACTCGAACTAAATGATCCCATCGTGAAACAAATTCCGTTTCATGATGAAATTACCCTAAATTTTTATATATATTGATTATGTGTGCTTATCGGCAAGAAATCTATATTAAAAATATTTAATAAATTCAAATTTACTTAAAAATCCCCAAATTACCCCCATTTCCACCCTATTTTCAATTTTCTGAAAAAAAGAAATTAAAAAAAAATTGAAAAAGAAAAACGGTTCCCCCATTTTTTTTCCCCGTTTCTAGCATAATTCTTCCACTCCCTCTCATTCTCTCCCACTATCCTCTCTCTCGCCTCTCTCCCGTGAAGAACAAAAAAAAAGAGAAGAAATTTTTTCTCTTTTTAAATCCACGCAATCATGATGAGATTGCAGCCAAAATTTGCCACGCTGCTGATCCCGCCATCGACTGAGACATCCCACAGCATCCAACGATGACTCATGATGCTTTCAGCCGACAAGTGTACTCAAGGCCCCGCAGTGTTCATTGCGGACCCGACTCACATTAAGGGAGAAGAACATCGCCATCGCTAATTCTTCTTTGGTTTCCACAGATTCACCTTTACATTCCAATCGAGATATCCAAGCCTTTATCGAGCGGCAGAAAAATGTGTCGAACATGAGATTTGTGAATGTGAATATATATGTATGCTTGTGTTTCTTTGCAGGTTTAAAGACCTGCGGTGCGCCGACGGTGAAAATAAAATAGTATACCGCACGCCAACAGGCACTGAAAAGCCACCACTTGTTGATGTCGCCTCCAAAATGTCATAATATTGTCTAATTTCCGCTTAGAAAAAAAGGGGAGAAATATATATTGCATCAGATATCTTCTTTTGGTTTAAAGGCTCGTGCTTAAAGTGTATGGACGAGATGAAAACTCAGTGTCACAGACCACCGCCATGCTCAATATGCACTGCGGAAATTCCCGATGCTCATACTGTGGATGACGCCTGACGGGTTGGCCAAATCTTTGACTTAGAAAAAGGGGAGGATAAAATGAGTCGAATGGCACTAAGTAGAAACATTCCCTAGTTTTAAACTAAAAGCAAATAAGGAAAAAAAGGGGAGCCTTTAAGAGATCAGAAAATACTTTTTGGTTTGAAAAGAGTTTTAAAATTTGGAATTTTCGTAAGATGAATAGTAAATAAGACACTACCAGAGATTTCATCCTCCGAGGACTTGGGATCGGGTCTGGTTTCATATAAAAACCCCATAAGTAATACCCCACCCAAGTGAGAGAGAACTTTCGACAAAATATTAGACGAAAATGCGTAGCATATAGTAGCAGTATATGGACTTTATAATTTAGATTATGAAATTTATCATTTAAACTTAAACCGGATGGTTGAGAGAATGATGACGTGCCGATCTGATCCCATGGTTCCGGCCATCCCGAAGTCGCTCCCTCCTACTTAAGAGATGACAACCCGATAAGGATCCTCATCAAATCGTTACATAAGAAACCTTGTAGACTGGGTGATGTTTGTCTAAGGAGACAGCCTTAAATCTACAGTGACAGATGGTTGTTTGTCTATCATATATCCCATGATTCACAACTCAGTGGCCATTGGGAGCATATGAGCCACTCATCGTAATATAATGGAGCGAGCCAAACCACCGATCGAGGACTCGTCATAACCGCTTCATCGGGAGCCTATCCGCACGCAGAGGACACGCCACGCCCTACTAAATAAGAGATTGACAGAGAACATAGATAACACTTGATTTGACATTAGCTCTTATGTGAGCTAGAGTTTTAATTTGTCACCCCATAAAAGCTACTAAGGTGGATAGATTGTGTTTAATTTAAGTTTTTAATGATAGATTTTATTTAAATAGTTTCGGATTGCTATTTGAAAATTGATTAATTAAAATGTGTTTAAGAGTTTTAGATTCTATCAACTTTGTTTAGCTGCTAACAGAGGATTAGATCAACTGTAACCTGATAGAATCATTTTCTTAGATATTTCACTAATTTGAAACTCTTATTATAGGTTTTTTAGGTTTTATTAACCCAACCATAAGACTAAACCGAAAGCACCCACGCGAATCCTCAAACACTTGAATTTAGCCATTCAAAGATAAGTTTTCATGTATAGTAATTTTAGGTAATTTTGTGTTTGAATTATGAGATTGATTTTGATTTTTCATTTGATTGCAATTTTAGCTCGAAGCGCCTTTGACATTAAAATTGCACTTTCTCTAGGCATACGAAATTTATAATAATTTCATCTAATTAATGAGATTATTGATCTTGAAAATCATAATTATGATGAAATTGCTAATTTTGATTAAAGAAGGCCCTATGATTTTGTAGATTTTGATTTAATCACGCTTTATGTCTGCCTACAAAGTTGCGATCGGGACAGAAGACGTTTTGATTTAGGTTGTAGTTTAACACATTACTGGCACTTAGTTTATTTGTTGAGTTTTTGTAATTTTTTCAACTTGATTATGCTCAATTTACATCAATTTTGATAAATTATGTCAATTTCAGTGTTTGTAGTTTAAATTTTCACTTATGCTTATTATTACCAACATAATAATCACTTCCATTCAGTGAGTTATCAAACTCAATTTGGATTTATCCTATGATTTTGAGTTTATTTCAAGTTGTAAATTTGGTATTAACCCCAAATTCCAATTAAAGCTTTAATTTTAAGAGAAAAGGAAACTCACTTTGCCGCTTCAATTTAAGCCATAGAAGATTGCTATTGGAGTTTGTGAGTTAAATATTAGTCCTCCTAAAACTTTACTTGCATTTTAAATGAATGTTTTATTCTTTTCAAAATTTACTTTAAAGGCTCACCCTGCTGAGCACAACGAGGCTTTCAAACCTGCCTTTTTTTTTTCTTTCCGATGAGAGAGAGAGAGCAGGAGGGAGAAACCAGAATTGGAATGAGGGGAGCATTGGAGAATTTTTTTTTCCAGAATGGGGGAGAATGAGAGAGTGGGAGGGAATGAGGAGGAAGTTGTGGGAAATGAGGAGAGTGGTTATTTATTATTTATTATTATTATTATTTTTTATTTTCTTTTTCAGAAAACTGAAAATAGGGGGGAAAGGTTGATGCGAGAAGGGTAATTTGGGAATTTTTTAAATTAATTTTAAATTAATTTAACTTATTTTATTTTGATTTCGAGAAATGCACATTTGATATATATATCGATTTAGGATAATTCCATCGCTCAACACAATGGCATTCCATTTCCGACGGTCTTTTTTCGTCGAAATGAAGATTGAGTAAATTTCATAAATGCCGCCACTTTCGCCACATTTTAATGCGATTTATCCAAATTGAGTGCAAATAGTCTTATTTGATAGATTTTGAAAACCAATGGCGTGATCAATTTTGTAAACGGAGGTTACTTGGCCGATGCCTCCTCAACTCGATATGTGCACGATGTGGACTCGAGCTTAATCATTGATCGTTAGATTTTGCAATATCTATATTCTCGATCAATTTTGACTCGCGCGATGCAAGTCCGTTTCATCGATCGAGGTCATTTGACCATTTTAGTGACGCCTAGTGTATTTTGAATCTCGATGCGCTATCACCTCGGGTTCGTGAATTTGATGATGCTTGTCTTGATTTATGACACATATGGAGGTCAACAAATGCCCCGAACAAATATGATTCGTCAAGAGTTACGCTTTGTTGCAAACCGCTGATCTTTTCGGTTGACTATAAAACTTGGATCATTTCAGCCACAATGCTATCGAAGCTTTGATAAGATTTGTCATTAGATCGCCTTATTGACATGCAACGACGGATAATCCGATTTGTCAAAATCGACTTGTGATAAAGAGTTGCATACACCATCTACTATTTGCTTCAATGGCTTTGAAGATCTCATTCTTTATGTCCTTGCTGATTGAGTCTCAACCCTCTGCTTGGTTAGTTTGATGGAGGAATTAGTCTGCTTATTTTGATGGGTGATCCCGCTGGGGAACCGATTTATCTATGCTTGAACAGATTTGAAATTCCTTTTATCCTAGCTTTGCTGACAACGGATGAAGGATTGACTGTCAATTGACTTGACTATCGTGAAGTATATGCACTTCATGAACCCCGCCTTTGAAGGATTCATTGAAGGATACATACTAATGACCTAGCCTTCCAAATTATATAGGTCAATGTTGAGTTACTAGCAACTTGTGCTTTTGATGAATAACCACAAAATTCCTTTAGTTACCAGCTTTGTTTGAACTATGGAATTGCTTCCTCCCCGTGTTTTCTGCTTTAACTTGATGAGGAGATAGGCTTTGACCTGTGCTTTGAGCTTGATCAGATCATTGAGAATATATTGAAATATCACCTGTGTAATATAAAGATTGATTTGAGGTAACCCCGAATTGAGCATTTCAATTGCCTTGATCCATCGCAAAAGAGATCTCTGATCTTGCTTGTAATCACCGAGTAATCTTATTTGAGATTGAAACCGTCATATGACCGACGAAGGGATCTTCACACGCCTTTTCTTGTGGCTTGTCGAGTGAGGAGAGCGCAACTCGACCATATTTGGGCTTGTTGAGTTCGACCTTTAACCTACTCGGGTTTTGACTTAAGTCGTAGTGGATTGGTGGTCATCCTAAAAAGGGGCTCTTTCCACCGCACTTTACTTGTTTGTTGAGTGAGGAGAGTGTAAGAACACCATTTGTGAGCTGTTGAGTTCAACCTTACAAACCCATCCATGTCCTCTAGATGTGAGGTTGATATTTTCCAACTCAGTTGATTGAAGCCCTCAAAATTAGGAGTTCTTCTGACTTAATTTCTAGAATTTGGCAAATCTAAGAGATAGATTTCTTGACATTTAAACTGTCTTTTCATAAAATAAATATTCTATTTGTTCTGCAAGACTAACTTACAAGAAATTATGGATATATCGAGGGATTTTGGCATAAAGCTCGATGTCAACCTGAATAAGAATATATTTGAGGATCTCGTCTTTTGGCACGATGTCAACTCAAATAAATTTAATATAAACTAAAAAATGCCCCCTATCTTGCAAGGGGAATTTAAAGTACATTCAAGAGAATTTTTAAAATAAAAATATACAAATACATCTATATTTGAATTGATGTACTCTAAAGGAGATTTTAACATACAACATTGATTCCATCTGTATATAAAAATCTAAAATGCCCCCTATGTAACAAGGGAATTTTCACAAAGTTCTTCATCTAGAGTAGTTTATTTAGGGATCTCATGATGAACGATGTCAACATAAATAGTTATAAAAATGCCTGCCAGTTCTATTGAGAATGTATTTGTTACGTATAATATTTTTTTAGGTAACGACCATTGATTGGTGGCATTGGTCTTTCACCCTTTAGGTTGATGAGTTGGTATGCCCCTCCTTGATAGACTTTTTCTATGACAAAAGGGCCTTCCCAGTTAGGCTCAAATTTCCCACCAAATTTTCAATTAGGAATAATTGATCTTCTCGACAAAGACCGCTCCTCTTGGGAATATTCGAGGTCAGTATGGTCAAAAGCCCCGACATCTTAGCTCGATGACTTGTGATTTTGATGAGCTTGTAATCTAACTTCATCAAGCGCCGAAGTTCCTCCATTCTCGAGAGCATTTTGATCTTCGCTAGATTGAGATGACCACTCAAAGTGAAGGCAACTCAACTTCAAGGACGAATTCGCCCAAAAAATACCAATGAATAGGAGTGACTTTAATTGACGTAGGGATATGCCCATAGAGCCTCTACTAGGTATGCCATTCTCTTATTTTGGGTGAGAATCTTCTTGAGTATGACTAATATCTTGTTGAATGCCATTTACTCTTGGATTATATATTGAAGAGTATCGCCAATCAATTTTGTGTCATCGATGAATCTATAAATCTTTGCACTTTTGAAAGCTGTGCCATTATCAAAAATTATTCGACGTGACACTCCAAATCTATTACATTATGTGTGTGAAGAAGTTGATCACTTTATCGCAAAGAACTTTTTAAACGGGTATTTCAAATTAGAAATAAATCGCTACTAGATGAAGCGATGTCCACCGACGACGGTGGATCAATTGGTCCAATATGCATTCCAACATTCGAATGGCTAGGATGCTATTGTTGGGTGTAAGAGATTTGGATGTTGATGGATGAGATTGCCATATACTTGACACTCATGACACTTCTTAGCGTGATTAATACAATCCCTCACCATAGACGGCCAATAATAACCCATCATTTTAATTTTCACTGCCATCTTGGGACCTGACTGATGTGCACCATAAAGTCCTTCATGACTTCAACCATCACTTCTTCATCTACATCATATCGTAGCCACATTTGTTCAAAGGATCTGATATAAAAGTATCACTAACAAAGAAGCGTAGCATTCTCTTTTCTATTTGAGCTGCTAGTGATTTATTACTCGGTAATTTGCCTTCTTTAAAGTATTTGATGAAGGGTTGCCTCCAATCACATGGCTCTTCTGCAATGAAGGCTACACACTGCTTTTCTGAGGCAATGTCATTCTTGGCTCTTCTTAATACAACTTTGTTGATTTTGGGAGTATGAGCAACCCAGTCATCCTCCTAGGTCAAATTTGGTAACCCCTCTACCCGAGGATTAATACTTTATCGCTCTAGAACTCATCGAAAATATCATCATGACATAATCACCATTCATACTTGCCATTTCCTTTTAGTTTTGCTAAACAATGGCTTTATTCTCTCAGAGACTCGAAAGTGTGATATTTAGAATTCTTCATAAGCTCAAAACTGCTAGATAGAAAGCTAACTCAAGCTTGTTGATTCTATAAATGTCAAGTACTTGATTTATAAGTCGAGAATAAAAAATATGCAAGCTCAATGCCTATGAAAATAGCTTCTTCTGACCACTAATGCTTCATATTCACCTTCATTATTTATTCTTCAATCCATATGATTGTCCCATTATCCCTCCTTCTGTTATGAAGATGATGATCCTCTTGCTCTTGAAAAATTTAGATTGTACTTGTTTGATCGATGAGGCTCCATCAAGTACATTTCAAATTTGTGACTTTCTCTTCATGAATGAGCATAATTTGCTCTATCGTGTAAATTCATTAAGAGAAGAGTCCGGGGATGGATGTGTAAAGCTAAGACTTGTCCCTTCATTGTTTTCTATGGAACGTATATGATATCAAATTGTAAAAGCAATACTGCCCATCTTGCTAAGAGACTTATCAACGCTGGTCTTATCATCAAGTACTCAACGGATCAATCCTTGAGATGAGGGTAATCTTGTGAGATAACATATAATGATAAAGCTTTTGATAAAAGATCAATGCTAAAAAGGCTTCTCTATCGAGAGTATCTCATTTATTCCAATCCTCCCAACCGATATAATAAAGAGCATTCTCTTTCCTTCTTCATTGTGTTGTGCCAATAATGCTCCAAGGGACTCTTCTAATACAAATGTGTAGAATGAGAGGCTTCGAGTATACGCAAGGATTGGTGGATTTAAGTTTTAATGCTATTGAAGGCTTTCGCACTCCTCCCATTTGAATGGAGCATCTTTCTTCATTAACCTTGCAAATGGTTGACAATATCCTGATATATTTGATATAAATCGATGGATGAATGCAAGCTGTCCTTGTAAAGAATGGAGCTGATGCAAACTCTTTGGTGGAGGCATCTCCATAATTGCCTTGATTTTAGCAGGATCAACTTCAATACCTCTGCGTGTATAATATACCCGTGAATTTTCTGAGGATACCCAATGCATATTTTAGAGGATTCATCTTGAGATCATATTTTCGATTCTCTAATACATTCTCAAGTCTTCAAATGGTTTTCACGATTTAAACTCGCACCACTAAATCATCGACATAACATTCCACTTTTGATGAATCAACTCATCAAAATAATGTCATGGCTCTTGGTATGTATTCTAGTATTTTTCAAGCCAAAGCATGGTGTAATAATGCCAATATATATTCGAATGATGTATATTTTTCATCTTCAAAATTCATTTGATTTGGTTGTATCTTGACGATCCATAAATGAGAACATGTCATAGTTGGAAGTGTTGTTCACCAATAGATATCGAAAGTAAAAAAGTCATCTTTTGGGCACTTTATTTAGGTCCCAAAGTCAATGAGAGATTTGACCATTCTTCTTCTAACTGGACAATGTTATATCCAAATACTTCTCCTCTGATGAAGCTGCCGATTAGCTTCTTAGTTTCTGCAATCACCGTCTTCAATCTCATTCTTATTCGCCTAGAGCTTGCTTAATGCATTGGTTTGATATTAGTTTATGAACTACTACATCGTGGATAAGCCGCATTTTAGAATATGTCCAAGCAAAGCAATCCCTGAATTCACAAAGTAGCATTTTTAGCTCTTCAACTTTCTCATCGTGCAGAAGGGCAAAGTTGGACGGGATCATCCTCAACTCTGTTGACTTCTTTAAGTTCATCCATAGTAGCTATTTGTCCACCATCTTCAAGTTCTTCAAAAGTGGCTTTCCACTTCTTCATCATTTTAAGAAGAATTTCATGAAAATCATCTTCTTCATCACTAATAGTTTCTATCTTAGCTTCTATTATATTATAACTGCTCTATCTTGATGAGATTTGTGATGAACCCGATCTTTAGTGATAAACTTATCACTTCTTCTGATGCTTGAGGACTTCTTTGGCTCCACATCTTGTTAAAGATTTGAGTCCTATGTTTAGTAGTTCCAATATGAACTCCTAGCTTGTGCATCATTCTTCGCAACTTCTACGGATAGTATATTGATATTCTTGTTGGCACTATCTCACTAAAATTTTCATGTTGTGTAGGCTGCTCAAAACTATGAGGTTGAGACTCTTCAGATTTATAAATTAGAGTCCCTGTTCTGCCACTCTCACTCAATGATGGTACATAGAATGTTATCAATTCTTTAATATTATGCACCTTTAATGGCGTGATTTCTTTGAAGCACAACTGAGGGATGGGTATAATTTTGAGTGAGTCATCTGACTCTGCCAAGTGAGCTATCCTCCTTGATGCACCATCTAACTCTATTTCCATAAGTAGATTCAAAATTATACCAATAATCACTTATTTCATACCGCTTTTCTCTTGAGAGCTTATAAGTTCCTTAGGTTTGACAAGAATATCTTCTTCTTCTTTGTCACTCCCAAATGAGGAATTGATTTTCTTAATTTAGGTGTAATCAAGTATTTTGGGAGAGTCGCATTCTTCTTTCTTTCTCTTGTTTCACTTCTTTATTTTTGTTTTTAGTTCTGAAGTGGATGCTACTTCAAGAGGTTTTGTAGGCTCTTTGAGGATGAAGTACTTTGCATCTTCATAAATTTTTGTTTCATTGATAGAGAATGGTTGTAGGTTACCGAGAATTTTGAATTCTTCTCCATCTTTCAGATATTTCATATATTGATGCATAGTTGATGTGACCATGCCATACTCATGCAGTCACGACCGGCCCAAGAGAGCTCTAAATGATGTATCGACATCGAGTACATGAAACTTGACTTATGTATATAAATCCTTGAACCTGAACGGGAGAATAAAAGAACCCAGAGTTTTCTGCCCCTTTTCATTGAATCCATGAACCATCAACTTATCTCTCCCAAGATGTTGGATATCTAGTGATAATCCTCTTAACACCTTTAGACTCATAAGATTGATAGAAGAACCGAGATCATTCAATATTCGGCTGATCGAGATGCCATCACCTTTTGCAGTAACATAAAGAGGACGACATGATCTCATTCCCAACATAAGATCTTCAAAATGTGATTACTTGGGAGATCTTGAGTTTGCAATGCTTCGGTCATGCATTTCTCGAAAAAGTAAGCTTCATAACTCTGGATCTTTGAGAGCATGTATCAAAGTTTCTCTTTCTTTGACATCAAGAGAGCCTCACACTTAATTGTGCAGGGATCTTTCTCGATGTGATAAATATTATAATCTATCTTCTCGCTTGATTTAGCTTGCTCTATTTAAGAATAATATCCTCATTGACTTCAATTTGTTTTGCCTTTGTCTTTATTTGCATTTCCTTCTTTGATGAAGGTGGTAAGATTTTATCACTTCTCAACCGAACTTGAATAACTTATCTTCGCTGCATTCTTCAAGAGGTAGTTTCTTCAAATTCCCTTCTTATTCTAGAAGATTGGCCAAAAGGTTAGACTCATTTTCAATATCATACGTTTCATGATGATATCGATGAGTCGACTTTCTCCATTAGATCTTCATCTAACTATTATTATTTTGTTGAGTCATTAAATAAAATTCAGACTAGCTCCTTTCTTTGCTTTCGATAAAATTTTGATGGGTTGGTTTGTCCGACTACCCTTGTCATCTCGAGTAACGATGTTGAAGAATATCTCGACATCACAGATGATTCACATGTCTCTACCGATAAAGACTTCACCATTATCTTCTTCATCGATTCGAATGCAAGTTTAAAAGCAGAATGCCTAAATGGTGTCTGATACGGTGATACTCTAGATTGTTAATGATATTTTGAGTTGTAGTTCTCTTCTTGATCTTTTTTTCCAACTTCTTTGATTTATGGCTATAGACCGCTTCTCATGTGACGGAGTCTTATCAAAATGCCACCGAGAAGCCCAAATACTTGGTTTAGGAATCTCTTAAGTCCAATATAGTTCAAGTGGTGATTTCCACTTAACACTAGGGATGTCTTTTAGTTTTAACATCTTCATTCTTCTTGAGACTGTTTGCCATTCTTCACTGAATTTCTTTCCTTATTTACCTCGGATGATGATGAAGACGTAATCATCCTTGTAGACTCTATTTTTTGACTAACACTATCGAGTGTAAATTCACCTCATACTTCCTTTCTAGAAATCGAAAATATAATCTTCATAGTGACTGATCATTCGATGATGGACGTAATTATTGATTGACGCCTCTTCTGCCTTTTGATTTTGGTAATTATGTTTGCCTTTAACCAAAATAATTTAGCCACATTGTCCTTCTAAAGGAATATTCTTTGTTCATTCTTTTTCTTAAGAGATGACCGCATTCACTCATCATCTCTCGCTTATTTTTGACGCTCCCCATCACTTGGAAAAGTCGAGGTTGTCATTACCTAATACCAATTGTGGATTAGAATAATGGCTTTTTTACTCTTATCATCGTTGTACACCGGCTGCTTTCCTTTTTCCACAGTGTATATCACCTGCTTTTCACCATTTGAGCTATAGGAAGCGGCATGACTTTCATTTATTCTTGAGTCTAAAGGTTTGTTTCTCTTCGCTTTATCAGAGACTTCAGGCTTAAGACGATTCAACTTTTTGAATTTATCCACCCTATCGAGCAAGTCCTGGAATGTTACAATTGACGCCATGCCATTTTATCATCCATATTACCCATTAGCAACTGAATCATTATCTTCTTCCAATTGTTGCTCGCACTTCATACTTAGATTGCGCCAACGACTTATAAATTTCATCACTAACTCGTCTTTCCTTCTTTTCAATAAGGCAAGGTCAACAATTGATTTTCTCGACCGAAACCTCTTCACAAATATGGTCTCTAATTCAAGAAAAATTTTAACTCAATCATTTGATTCACATACCATTCAAAATAAAGTCGATCACAATTATGTAGTGCACCATCATTCCCTATATTACCACAAGTAGCCTTAAATTGGGCTAGATGTTGCTTTAGATTACTAACCACCGAAAGTATTAAAATTTGACCGAGTAACCTTTCGTGTACACGGTATTCCTGGGTAAGAGCTACTCTTACTCACCGACTTTTTAGTCTACTCTGAGGCTATAACTGCCTTTATCTTTTCATTGATTATTGTTTCTAACCTACATATTAAAGCTAGCTGATTTTGAATTTTCGTTGGAGAGGTGGTTAACTCATCCCTCGCTTCATGTATGGCATGTCGTAGAGCTTGAGGTTTCCAAAGTGGTAGTAGAAGTATATTAGCTACCTATTGATTCAGACAAAATAGTGATATGGTATTCTTCTATACATCTCATCATGATGTTCATTTGTACCATCATATCATTCATTTTGGTACCCAAGCATAATCTCCTTGTCTTTAGCTTCCATCGATGCATTTCTCTTCTCTAACTAGCATGGCCAATCAAGATGTGCTCTTCTTCTTCTTGTTCTATTTTGTTGTCGTTTCGCTTCCTTACTCATTTGCGAATGGAACTTGATTGCCCTTCTCCTTGTGCATTTTAGAGACAATGGAGTTGTATGACGGCCGATTATAAAAGCGTGTACCAGGTTGGTCATTTCTTGGTTCAACCATATAGACAGCTTCGACACCCATGATTTCTTTCTCATTTATATCTTCTTCTTCTTCTTCTTATTCAACAAAGATCGAAGATATGTCCTCTATTTGCTTCTGTGAAGAATTTTCTTCATAAGCAAATTCGTGTTCATATTCTCGATTTCGCATTCGTTGATGGTGCTGAGCGGAAAGTTCATCTATATCTCTAACCACAACTTCCACTTCCATAGAATCTTCTTCATTATTTTCTTCCTGCACATAAATTTCGATCGATTTTAGGATCCGTTCAATGTGCATATCACCTTTCTATTAAGGACCACGATCAATGTCAACCTATAGGGTGAAATCGATCAATGATGGGATCCCTAGGATTCTCCGAGGTAATTATATCTTTCATCTGATATCCCTTCTTTGGGTATCCATTTTGATGAGTTGATTTTGAGGATTTCGAGTATGTATCGATGTCACACCTCTTCTATTCTCCATTTTTATGGGCTTTGGCTCCATATCTATTTATCCTTTCACGGACCATTCGTGATTCTTGACATCGGTCATGTCCATGCCGCCATGCGAAGTATATTGACCGCTACTAAGAGATGACAATTTTCTTGGTAGCTTCAGATTTTCCATCACCACATGCCTCAAATCTTTTTCATAAGCCTCTCCTTGGATACTTTGAGAACTTTATGTATCTTGACGTGAGCCATCTCCGGTGGTGGAGTCGACGTGGTTGGTTCCGTAAGACGCTATTTCACCAAGAGCTATTCCTCTTTACCCACTTTAAATTGTCAAAGTTATGGGTAGGAATACTCGCTCCAAAGTATCGCTTGCTCACTAGTCGCTCAGTGATCTACCGACCATTTTTCCTTCTTCTCTATCTCGTTAATTTGCTTCTTGAGGAAGCTTCTGATCATGCTTTCCGAGGTTCAATAATGCTAGCCACCAAGGGATTAGAGAGACATGGTTTTTCCCTCGATGCATTCTTTTCATCACTGAGCATTGACCTAGCATCTTGAAAATGAAGTTCTATTTGGGAGAACTCCTTGTTTGGCTATAGTTGCATGGCTAAGAGAGGAGTTTTAAGAACTTGAGGCCTTCCAAGATGGCCTCGATGAATGTACCACGGTGGGTACTGTGAGTCAGTACGATAGCAGAAATTTAAGCTACCAAATTGATGGTAGCCCCGACATCTAGTGTTGATGACGGAATACAAAGGAGTTCAATGACTCCATAACTTAAGGAAAAGCTGTAGATCCATTTTTTTCACCATTGATTCATCTACATAGCCTCATATTGAATTTATTACACACTTAAATCACCATTTTATTATTTTGAATTTTTAAAGATTTTATAATTATCATAGCATATATATGACTAGCCAAAGATGCAAAGAGAATCCTGTCCCCAGCGGAGTCGCCAGAAATCTTTGGTCTCCGAAATTCGCCACCAACCTCTTTGGTTGAAAAGAGTGGCTTTTAAAATGTTTGGAATTTTCTAAGGCATGAAATAGTAGATAAGACACTACCTGAGATTTCATCCTCATTTGGTGAGACTTTAGCTGGGTTCCTGTGTTTCATAAGTAAGTATAGTTAATTACCCCTCCCAATAAGTGAGAGAGAACTTTCGATTAGGGCTAGTCATTAGATCACAAAATGCGTAGCATATAGTAGCAGTATATGGAGTTTATAATTTAGATTATGAAATTTATCATTTCAACTTAAACCGGATGGTTAGGGGAATGATGATGTGCCCAACCTAGATCCTGTGGTTCCCATCCCGGCCCGTCTACTGCAAGAGGAGATACCGAACTAAGAAGGATCCTCAACAAAGAACACATGGGTTACGCCGCCCAAGAAATCCTTAGACTGGGTGATGTTTTAAGAGACAATCTTACTTAGAAGAGTTGTTTGCCCCTATCAAGTATACCCTATGATTCACAACTCAAAGGGTAATTGAGAGCATACGGCAATGATCTGATCATAATGGAGACCGCCAAACCACGAATGTGAGGTAATTACCATCGAGAGCATGCACGCGTGATCAAGTACCATTATTAGCATAATAATCACTTCCACATTAGATATGAGTTATCAAACTCAATTTGATTTATCTATGATTTTGAGTTTATTTTGTAAATTTGGCATTAAAACTCCCAAATTCAAGTCAATTTTAAGAAATTTGCAAGAAAAGGAAACTCATTTTACCGCTTCAATTTAAGCTATAGAAGATTGCTATTAGAGTTTTTTGAGTTAAATATTAGCTTAAAATTTTACTTGTATTTTAAATGAATGTTCTATTTTTTTCAAAATTTTTTTAAAGGCTCCCCTTTTCTTATTTGACACTATAAAATTAATGGTTAAGACTCCTAAGTCAGCTCATTTTACTCTCTCATTTTTCTAAGTAAAAAGATTTGACAAATTTCAGGTCATAAGATCTTCCTCGTAGTTTATGAGTATTTTGGCTCGTTACCAGTCAGAAGCAGGTTCACACCACTGGTCTTTTTCATCTCGTCATAAGACAATCCAGGCCTTAAACCTCATTTTTTTTTTTCTTTTGACGAGAGAGAGAGAGAGACAGAGGGAGAAAATTGGAATGAGGGAGCGCTGGAGAGTTTTCCGAATGGGGAGAATGAGAGAGAAATGAGGAGGAAGTTGAGGGAAATAGTGGTTATTTTATTTTTATTTTTATTATTTTTTATTTTCGTTTAAACCGAAAATAGGGGAAAAGGTCTCATGAGGGGCAATTTGGGAATTTTAAAATTAATTTTAAATTAGTTTAAATTATTTTATTTTGATTTCAAGCAAATGCACATCCGATATATATATATCGAGATAATTCTATCGCTCAATGCATAGTCCGTTTCACGATCAGGCCTTGTGAAGCGTTTAAATTGAGTAAATTTTATAAATGCGCATCATTTTCGCCACTCGATTTTCACGAGACTTATCCGAGAAAATAGTCTTATTTGATAGATTTTGGCATCAAACCAATGGCATAATCAATTTTGTGAACGGAAGTCATTTGACTTACTGCCTCTGAGCTCGATATATGCGCAGTGTACGTTGAGGCTTAATCGATTGATCGTTAGATTTTACAATATCTATATTCTGATCAATTTCGATATTCTGAACACAACGACAAAGTCCGTTCATCGATCGGAGGTCATTTTGACCATTTTCAGTGACGTCTAGTGCATTTTCACTAGACAGGATCTAAAACTCTTAAATATATTTTAGGTAATCAATTTTCAAGTAGCACTCTGAAACTGCTTAAATGAAACTCTATCATTAAAAACTTAAATCAAATCTAATTTATCCACCTTTCACAACGGTTTATTGGGGGTGAAAAATTAAGAAAATTCTAGCTCAGAAAAGAGTTAATGTCAAATCAAGTGTTCTGCTATGTTCACTCTCAATCAATCTCTTGTCAAGAGAACGCCGTGTCACGGCGTGCTTTGCCAGGCTCCATGATGAAGTAGCATTACGAGTTCTCTAATGGGTTTGGCACCGGCCATTATATTATGACAACCGTAGCATATGCTCCCCAATGGCTCGCCTTTGAGTTATGAATCAGGGTATACTTGATAGAAAAATACTCTATCACTAAGGTAGACTTAAACTGCTCCTGACAAACACCACCCCGTGTCTACAAGGATTTTGACCATAACCCATGTGTGATGAGATCCTTATCGTTAGTCGACTACCTTCTAACTGGCAGACGGATCGAGGATGATTTAAAACCATGAGATTTAGATGCACATATCATCATTCCCAAGTTAAGTTAAAATGATGAATTTCATATCTTAAATCAAACTCTACACGCTACTATACGCTACAGTAGGATATAATGACTAAATTAAAAAGTTCTCTCATCGGGAGGAGTAATTAACTATGGCCTTTGGAAACCCAAACCGTGATCTAAAGTTCTCACCAAATGAGGATGAAATCTGGCAAGTGTCTTATCTACTATTCTATACTTTCAAAAATTACACACGACATTTTAAAACACTCTTTTTATCAAAGAGGTCGGTGGAGAATTTTTGGAGCCCACAATATATATATATATTATGAGTAAGTATTATAATAAATATTCTATAAAGAAGTTTATTTCATATGAACATATTCCAATATCAGGATATGCAAGATTTATGTAAAATTAATCAAGACAATGTACATGTAAATTGAATTATTCCATCACATGCTCTATTTCAATAACAAATAATTTGTGCAAAAATTATTGATATATTCCTCCAAAATTTATAAATAAAGATGAATCTCAATTTAAAGCATATATATAATCAAATTAAACAACTCAGTGAGATGAGTCTAACAATACTAGACTCAGGTCAAATCGAGCCCAAATGAGCTCAAATCAAGCTTAAATGCTAGTGAAACTTCAAATATGTCTGAATGATAAAATGACTTCCAAACTTTGAAAATTGGGAGAGAACTAGAAGTTCGAAGTTCGTCATCACCACCGTCTCTGCCGATCACCGCATTATTGTTGCCGACTGCCACCAATGATCATTACAGTCCAACCACCACCTCATAGCCATTGTACCTTGATTATGAAATTCTCATTATCAAGATTTCCTACATACAATCTTGTAATCCTATGGTCGGAAAGATTTAAACTCTGTATTCCAAAGTAGATATATAGTGGAGTATTTTTACTGGGCTAGGCTCGTGATTTTTTATCCCCTCTTTTTGGGATTTTTTTTCATGTAAAAATCATAAAATTTCTTGTTCTCTTTTCAAATATCTATTTGCATGCTTGATTTCTCAATAAGGCTAACGCGTAAAGTTTTATTTATCGTTACGGTTTTACGCAGCTTTGGTGTGTCGTCAGAGAAAACATTCCCTTTACAACTAGTTCAGAGGTAGATTGAGTTTGATCAAGATTTTGACACTTTTATTATATTAGAGTCTCATCTCATCTAGGTCAAGTCAAATTTGGATTAAATTTGAACTCGACTTATTGACTCAAATTGACACCCCTAATAATCATCAATGATTAAAATCAAGTAAACAATTTTGTATTAAAGATAAAATAATTCTTATATAAATTTATTCATGCAAAACACAAGTACCATAACATATGAAATAAAATTTTATTGAATCAATATAATCTTTAATATCAAAGGTCACTTAAACATGAAACTATTTGAAAGCAAGGAATCAACTACATCCACACTAATTAATCCACAATTCAACATAAGTTTAAACAAAAAGTAGCTAGCAAAAAAGCATATGTCCAACCCAAACAATAACAATTATTGAAGAATTTCATATTGTGGTAATTGTCCACAAGTCAACTAGGTAGGACATGCTAAGAGAAAAATAACAAATAAGTTTGTTTGGAAACCTAAATTGACATTTCTATTCATTAAATTATAAATGGTAAGGTATGAAACAAGCACATGATCAATGAGAGTGTTGACCTCACTTTTGGAGTGAGCTCTTAATCTCCTCTTCTTAGACTTAGGACTCTTCTAGACACTAAGAACTCCTCCATCATAAGGCACTTCTAGTGATTAAATGTGTCTGGAATTCAGTGGAAACGAGAAGAGAAGAAGAAGAAGAAGAAGAAGAAGAAGAAGAAAAAGACTTGTATCATTTGAGCTCACAGCTCAATTATCAAAACTCCCAACTTTACATACTCTCTCTTCCTGACTAAGCACATGTTTGTTGATGGTCTTCACATTGCAATATCACAGCTTCAAATTTGTTGAATTTGATGCTTCTAATCTTGGTTATGGAGGCATATTAAAACAGCGAAAAAATTATAAAGATGAATTAATTCGCTTTACTTCGGGTATATGGACCCCCACTCAAAAAAATTATTTGTATGCTTCATCCTCGTATCGTCTCCTCCCTTCTTTCTTATGGCTTCTTCGTCTTCTGAACTAACTTCTAATCTTATGATTAGAAGAAATAATAATTTAATTAAAAACTCTGAATTTTCTAAGTTTTCCCTAAAAGAAGAAGACCTAAATAAATGCTCTTTACCTAAAATTGATAAATTTTTTATTTATCAATTAGGTACATTTGATTTTAAGAGAAAAATCTCAGTCAAAACAGTTGAACAATCCATCACTATAGATCAAATGTATAAGACCATTTCTCTATTGACTCATGAAGACTTGCATCATTATATGCAAGACTTCAAATACATTCATATTAGAATGATCCAAATAGCATTTAAATCTTTAACCTTGAAAGGACTAAAAGCCTCCATTTTAGCCAGTCTAAGAAATGGTAGATGCCTCAACTGAGCTCAATCTCTAATGAGTGTTATTGAAATCAACCTCTATCATGGACCAGTTTACTTTAATGTTTTTTCTAATTTAAGTTTATCCTTATCTGACATAAACCTATTTGAAGTTGTTAAATTATAATTACAACTTCATGGGTATGATTTTCTTCTTGGATCTGAAACTATTACTTTAATTTTCAGAATCTATTTTCGTGTTCTGAACACTTTGAATCCTAGGGTCCAAAGGGTGGTCCAACCAGCCGAATGAACAACCCTAATAGAAACCAATATGTTAGCTTCTCATATAGGGACTAACAAAGTCATCAAATGGAATGAGGTGATATTTTTAGACTCCTGGACTATACCATCTGCGGTCACACCAAGACTCTCCATTAATCAAGACATCGATCAGATTATTCAAACATCTGATGGCGATGTTGAAGTTAGAATTAATCCTCAAAGATCTATAACCCTTCCTAGAGTTAATTTTCCTTATGAAACTTCAGAAAGAGCTAGATCTGCTGGTTCACCTACTTCAGTTGATGAACCATCTATCGAGGCACTTTGATTAAATCAAAATCATATTTATCACCCAATGAGAGAAAAATAGATCTCTCACTCATTCTGAGATGAACTTTAGTCTTAATGAATTACAAAATAGGATCTAAGGCTTGAGAAATCATCTTGAGAGAATATTTTCAACCGAAATATGATAACTTCCGAACTTGGTATTGAATATCAGATGAACAACAAAATCAAAATATCTAATATATATTTCAAAAAATGGTAGAAAGAAAAGTAAAGCAACAATTCCCTTTGTGGTTTGCCAACACTATACTCCGTCCACCCATATTGCTATCTTATCAAATAAGAAATAGCTAATTGAGCATAGAAAAGTTATTGAAACTTCTTATCCTCCACCAGTTGCTAAAATGGTAGATGATAAACCTTTAGATATAACAACTTTTAGAAAAATTAATTCTGACCCTCAAATTTTAAAAGAATTTATTACTATAATTAAATAGCTTAATTATAGTAATAGTATCCTCCAAATCATTTCATATAATCTTTTTAGTCTTGAATTTAAAATAGATTAGTTAATTAGAAAAAAGACTCCTAGTCAATATATTAGTAGAATTTCTGAGAAGGCTTAAACAAGTGTTACTCCCTTTGTTAGATCTTCTTTTTAGCTTCTTCCTAAACTTACGTTTAATTTAGGATCTTCTTCTGAAGACATTCAGAATTTGATCCTTAAATTAAAAGACCAATCTATATGCACCCTAGAGGATACTATCCCCTGCACGTTGAATGAAAATTCAAAAGAATTTGAAACCAAATCTGATGATGATATTGAAAAGATCCAAGGACTCTTTCAAGAACTTCAAAACCTGCATCCTCTTGATATACAAAAATTAACTTATCCAAATAAACTTTTGGATAAGTACTACTATAAACGACATACACCTCAAGATTTACTCTTTGAAGAAAACACAAAATTCTCAGGTAACTCTTATGATAGTGATTCTCTCTATGAATGGAATACTGATAGTCTTTCTGAACATCAGATCCATCACATGCTCCACCGCATGCTCATATTTGTTGTTGCTATTTAGTCTCATCATCGAACAACTAAATCTTTTGATTCTACTAGAGCTATTATTGTTGGATTTTTTGGAGTTCTTAAAGGTTGGTGGGATCATTATATCATCGTACCTCAATGTGAGGATCTTCTTAGTGAAATTGACCTTAGCACTAAGAATTTACCTCAAGCCCAAAAAATCTAGATGTGTGTCTATAATCTTCTTCAAGCTATCACCATATTTCTGGATTTGTGGAGATCAAGGAGAAAAGACTTGCTCTTTACTCTAGAAATTATGGTGTTCCTCTTTAACCCATTTTAGATGGTATAATGATATTTTTTATGTGAGAGTCATGACTCTCTATGACCCTAATAGCCTTCATTGGAAGCAAAATTTCATTGAAGGACTTCCTAAACTTTTTGCTGAAAAGGTTAAAACTAACTATCATTTATTTGATGGTATTATTCCATATGAAACTCTTACATATGGAAACCTCATCTCTGCCTGCATTAAGATAGAACTAACAATTTGCCGATATTAAACTTAAAGAACAAATGAAAAGAGAACACCTTTTTGAAAGATGCCAACTCGGAGAATTTCATGAACAGTTTGCCTGTGAACTCATATACGCTCTTCTTCAACCAAACATAAAGAAAAGGCTAAAGCAAAATTCTTCCCTAAACATGATAAAGCCAAACAAAAACCAAAAACTTCTAAACCCTCTAGGCCTAAACTTAAAGAAAAAGGTGAGATCAAATACTATAAATGTGGTCATCATTATGCTAACAGATGCAATGTTAAAAAAAATTGAATGAATTAAAGATGGATGGATGGTTAAAACAAACCTTAATGAAGATTCTTCTTACTTCCTCTAATTCTGAAAAAGAATCCGAAGAAGAAGAGACTTTTTTATCTTCTATCGATGATCAATCTGATTGTTGTGATTCTTGTCAGCAAACAGATTATTATAAAAATATAATCAATATGACTCGTCTCTATACTCTCACTATTGAACTAAAAAGACCAGCTAATTTAAATCTTAGCTCAAGTTGAAGATATTTCAACTCGAAATAAGATTATTAGTCTTCTCAATGAAAAGAAGGCTGAAAAATTCTTTTTTAAACCTCTTATATACTCTATGTCAGAAGTATATAGGAGAAGAACTGACTCTAGTTTGTCATCTACGATAGTTTCTTTAAATGATTTAAAATTTGAGTTAAAGCAGTTTCAACAAGAAGTTCAACTTCTAAAGGTTGAACAAGATCATATGAATGGACATCTTATGGATTTAGAATTAAACCAAAAGATGACCTATTCTAATGAAGATCCTGAAGCCTCTTAGTCAAGAACCAGGCTTCTTACAGAGTATACAAAAGGCAATATACCAAAAATGGTACATTTCTATTAAATTAATTATTAATAAAGAATTATTTTATCCAATTTAACGCTTATTATTGATAAAGCACTTTTAAGAAGGACTCGTTCTTTCAAAATATTTTGAAAAGATCACTCAAAGGCTTAAAGCTGCTGATGGAGAGTCTTTATAAATCAATTACAAAGTGGCTAATTGTCAAGATGATATTTGTCTTCAAATGCCATTTATTTTAGTTAAAAATTTAACCCAACATATTATTTTGGGAACCCCTTCTCTTCTCAAAATAATGCCCATAACAAGGATTGATGATATCGAAATTCAATGTGTTCTTTGGAATAAATAAATTACATTCCGTTTTATAACCAACCCAAAGAGATTATTATAAATGAAATGAGTAGACTTAATAATAAGTCTATGCATTTAAACTATCTTAAAGAAGAAATTATAGATTTAATTATTAAACAAAAAATTTCTTCTCCTCAACTAAAAAATAAAATTCAATTTTGTTTACAAAATTTTCAAAAAAATGTTTGTGGTGAAAACCTAATTGCCTTTTAGGATAGAAAAATTTATTCGGTAGAACTTCCATATATTGATAATTTCAATGAATGTGATATTCCCACCAAAGCTCATCCTTATCAGATGAACGAGCATTATCTTTCTTTATGTAAAGCCGAGATTGCCGAATTATTATCTAAAAAGATAATCCTACAATCCTTTTTCCTTGAGCTGCACCGCATTCTATGTCATGAATGTCAAAAAAAGAAAGAGAAAAACCTAGACTTATAATTAATTATAAGTCACTTAATCAAGTTCTTAAGTGGACCCGACATCCTCTCCCAAATAAAAGAGATCTTTTCAATAGGCATCATAATGCCAAAATATTTTCTAAATTTGATTTAAAATCAGGCTATTGGTAGATCGAGATTAAAGAATCTGATCGCTATAAAATAATATTTACTATTCTTTTTAGACATTATGAATGGATGTGATGTCATTTGGCCTCAAAAATACTCCATCTGAATTTCAGCACATCATGAATAACTTTAAAGATTACTTTAAATATGTTATTATTTATATTGATGATGTTCATATTTTTTCTAACACCGTTGATGATTATTTTTCTCATTTAAAAACCCTTAATTGGTTCATTCAGAATAATGATCTTGTTCTTTCCGCACCCAAAATCAAGTTATTTCAAACTAAAATATGATTTTTGGGATACAATATTTCTAATGCCTCTATTATTCCAATCAATAGAAGCATTGAATTTACGGATAAATTTCCTGACATCATCCTTGATAAAACTCAATTATAAAGGTTCTTAGGAGCCTTAAACTCTGTAGCTGATTTTTATCAAAATTTGGCTCTAGACGCCGCCCCTCTTTTTGACCGCTTAAAAAAATCACCACCCCCATGGTCTGATTTACATACCATGGTCGTTATCAAAATAAAGAAATGAGTTAAGAATCTTCCCTGTCTTAACTTAGCTGATCTTGACAGCTTCAAAATTATTGAAACTAATGCTTCTAATCTTGGTTATGAAGGCATATTAAAATAGCGAAAAAATTCTAAAGAAGAATTAATTTGCTTTACTTCAGGTAGATGGACCCCCACTCAACAAAATTATTTCATCATTAAATGAGAAATGTTTTTTTTTGTTATTAAATGTATTTCTAAATTTCAAGATGATTCATTTAATCAACGTTTTCTTTTTCGTATTGACTGTTCTTCGAAATACATAATTGACCAAGATGTTAAAAATTTGGTTTTCGACCAAATTTTTGCTTCTTGGCAAGCCCAGCTTTTTTTTTTGATTTCACTATGGAATTCATTAAAGGTTCTGAAAATTCTCTTCCTGATTTTCTAACCCGTTAATTCTTACAGAGACGACCAGGGGTGGATCACCCCTCACGGGAGGATGGCCCCTCCTAACCGAGGCGGTCCCTCCTTTCGAGGAGGTCGCGCTCATGGAAGAAACAATGGTAAAGATTCGGTCAGCTCTTCTATTGGCATGATCGATTTAAAAACATATCTATATGGCTCTTCTTCAACTATGGTTGAAAATGGTGAATCATCCAAAGCAGCAGCTCCATCCTTTAAAGATGTCGTTGCTCAGGAACCTGTTTATTATTCCAAGGAAATTATATAGAATATTATTGAGATTAACCCCTCAGATTATTCTATCAATAATTCATGGGCCCTTTTTGAAAGATATCTGAGAAACAACCCTTTCTCTTATAAGAGCAATCTCTCTCGTAAAACTTATGAAAAATCTTAACATAGTTAAAATGTGTTGAGATTTCTCATGTTCATGATCAAATGAACTACATGATTCCATACAACAAATGTGTTGTACATAAAATTTTGCATCAAAGTGAATGGGGGTTAACTACATTCCAAGAAAAAATAATTTTTTATTCACTAATTTGCAACACAAGATTGGGGTAAATTATTGGTGTTATGTTCAAGCTATGATGAAAGTCTTCTTCCTTATCAATGATAAGAAAAGACATTTTTGGATGTTCATCATGAACAAGGATATAATTAATAACGATCCTCCAGCCTAGTTCTTCTATTGGTGGAACTACTTTGGTGTAGAACTCAATATATTGCCAGACCTAATCAAAGAGATCTTTAATGAATGGATGAAGCTCTAAAAATAGGTCCATTCAGAAAAAATGATTAAAGGAGAAAATCTAGCCTACTTTTTTGTCAAATCCGATCAGCATGGACATGGAATATCACACTTGGAAATGACCCTTTCAATTGGTCTCCAAAGATAATTTATGTTTAAATGGTGGAATCAAATCAGTATTGAGGACAAGCTCAAACAGATCAAGTCCATCATTAAGTCTCATGTAATTATCTATTCCTAAAAAAAATACAGATTTCAAACTATCGGTTGAAGAAGTTCTTGATAGTATCAAAAGAAGATATTCTCATGAAAATGAAATCCAACATAAGGATCATCTACGTAAAATCTACGAAGCCCAACTCGCAAAGTGTTCAAATATCCAATCTACATTTGCGACAGTGGTGAATTTTTGGACGACGTCGACATCAATTCAGCGGCAAAATTGGGTTCTAATTATTCAAGCACTATTAAGCATCTCGACCAATAATACAGTTGCTTTTCCATTATTGCTGCCAATATTATTGGTGCCACTCTACAACCCTAAAGTGTCCACTACCTATTATTATTGCTGTCAAGTATTATTGGTGTTACTTTACAGCACTAAAGTATCCACTGCCCAGCATCATTGTCGCCACTACATTAAAGTTATTCTATTATTGTACCTTTACTTAATGACTAAGTAAAGTTTTCTTTTGCTTGGGTTGACAGCCTCTTCTATATATAGAGGCTCTATCTGTTATATCGATGTGCTCAATTTTCTCCTTCTCTTCTCTCCTGCTCTCTTGTGTACTTTCTTGCCTCTGTTGTTCTGTGTGCTTTCTGCAATCGAGTAAGTTTTTAAGTTATTTGTTAATAAACAAGCATTATTAATTATATCTTGGTAGTATAAATAATTTGTGCAAAAATTATCAATGCAATGCCAACTACACCTCACATATAATAGCAATATGAATATAATAAAACTTACACAAATGCATGCAACATTATTACACATAAAAGGCATGAATAATAATATATTAAATACTCACCCTAAACTACTATAAGCAATAATAATAATAATAATAATAATAATAATAATAATAATAATAATAATAATAATAATGCTTCTAACAATGAATGAGTATTATCCTTTAAGAAAATATAAGCTACTAACCTTATCGTGTGGTAATAAATCCAACTTTTTTGGATAATTTAAGCTTTAATGATGATTAAAATTAGAAGATTGATGTATTAAATGTGATTGGAATTCAGTGGAAACGAGAAGGCAAGAAGAAGAAGACCTCTTTGAGCTCACAGCTCAATTATCAAAACTTCCAACTTTACTTACTCTCTCTTCCCGACTGAACACGTGTTTGTTGATGGTTTTCGCATTGCAATATCATTGAGAACTGAGAAGACTTTGCGAAGCTGGGAAGGCTGCTGATATGCCACACCAACTGCGTACAGAAGCGCAATTATAGTGCTATGACTAACTATTTCCTGCTCATATCTTTTTTTTTCTTGCTGCTACTTCAATGGCTGCAGATTCTCACCCCCGGCTCTTCTCTAATCTTCTCCCATTGGTTTCATTATGATTTGTCTTCCCTGTTTAAGGTAAAAATTACTGGGGATTTTTAGTTTCCTGTATCGATCTGTAATGCACTGTAATTGAAGTCTTTATCTTCTGAATTCTTCGATTTTAAATTTGCTTTATTTAAAATGTTAGAAAGATAAAGATGATTAAATTTGATCAAAATCACATAAATATCCTCAAAATATGATGTGCATGTCATTTATGAAGATTTTATTGAAGACATTATTTAAAGATATTAATTAAGTTAATAATGGCATCTCCATATGATATTAAAAAATAGATATCACAAGCCCTTTAGCAGACTTTTTTTTAATTATAAATGCTCTAGTTGCAGATTGAAGGGCATGCCAACTTAATTTGATTCTTCGAAATATTTGAGTTAATTGTATTAATATGAAAATACAGTGAAAATGCTTTCTAAGAAGTTGTGGTATGTGTTGTAAATTTTTTTTACTTTAAAAAAAAATCAGATTTTTGAGAGCCACCGGCCACCATATTTTATCATATCAAATTAAAAAATTAAACTTTCTCATTACAAACTTTTCAAAATACAATCATAATATAATTTCTAACATAACACATGTGATGTAATTTGAGAATATGATGAAGAGGTGATTTGGGTCTCACTTGATTAGCAGTGGTTAGTTACTAATCTCATGATTAATAGCATAATTAAGATTAGAAGTGAGAGTGTATACAGCTTTATTATAAATTTATAGTAGAAAAAGTATCTAAATTGTACATAATTATATAAAAAATTATATGTAAAATTATATATTATATATATATATATATATATATATATATATATATATATATATATATATATATACATATATATTCTTATAAGAAGATTTATCTTAATAAAAGTTAGGTGGGGACAAGGGCCAACCCCCTAGATCCCCAACCAAATAATTTCAATATTAAGGGTCTATTTGGGCATTTTGGGCAATTGTTAAGAGGCTGTTTGAGATCATTTTTATTTTTATTTTATTTAATTTTATTTATGTTTTGCTTTAAATAAACTTGTTTGATTGTACTTATTATTTTAAAAATATTAAAATATCTTTTAGATAGGGTGTGCATTATTTGGTTTTAAAAATCAAACCAACCAAAGTTTTTGAGTAATTTGGTTCGGTTTTAAACTTAGTAATTTGGATTATGGTTTTAGTTAATGAAAACTTTGGTTTTTGGTTTTTGGATTGGTTTGTTAAATAAAATCTTGGATGGAATCAAATAAATCAAAGTAATTATATGTAATACGGTATTATTAATTTATGTATAATAGGCTTATCTATTATACATTTATTCTTATTTCTTTTTGAATACTTGATAGTTGACTATTATCCAATTTTTCAAAATATTTTAGTCTCATAATATGATAATATGGTTTCATCAACTTCTAAGTTCAAAATATCCTTCAGGTAAGTAAAAATTAGTTTTAAATATTTTTTTGGCGCATGAAGTAATTAATTATATTTTTTATTATAATTATGTTGTTTTGCTTATTGTTTGTTCATTATACAATAAAAAGTTATGCAAATCATTTTAAATGTCCTTTTATCAAAACCAAACCAAAATAACCAACCAAATTATTATTGGTTTGTTTGATTTTGCATTTTATTTAGTCGATTTGGTTCAATATTTTAGAAATCTAAACCAATCGGTTTTAAAATTTATCATCCAATCCATCCAAATCAACCAAACGCACACCCCTACTTTTAGATGTTTTGAGAATTTTTAAAATAATAATTTTATTTTGAAAATAAAAATAAAATCACATTAAAAATACTATGAATAACTATATTTTCAAAATTAATATAAAATATAAATATAAAATATAAAATAAAATTGATCTCAAATGACCTCTAAGTTATGAAAATATATTTATGAAATTATTACATAAGAAGTTACTGTCTAAATGAAAGTTGTGATTAATATTATCAAATTTTTTTATTTTAAAAAAAATTAGATGTAACTTTTTAATAATCATCATATTCTATTGAATTTTATTAAAAATATACTTTTTTTATTATAAATTCTTCAAAATAATGTGATATTAATGTTCAAATTTATCAACTTTTTTATGGAATATTTAAGTTATTTTTATGATAAATTTATATATTTCTCAAAATTTGAATTAAATGTAACAGGACTTTAACCAATAAATGGAGCTAAGGAACACTTTTGTTTTAATATCTTAAAATAGAGATTCATGATTTTTGTTATTATTATTACTATTATTTTCACATATGAGTGTTCATAAAATAGTGAAAGAATTATTATGTGGAGAGTCCGATCATAAAGCTATATTCAAATTTTAGCTATATTAATATATACAGTATGTGAATAATAAAATTTTTTTTAAAAATTTAAAGATATTTTAAATATTTTTAAGATCTGTACATAATATATGTATATAAATATTTTAAGCATAATAAAAAATAAAAAGAATAGAAAAAAATTAGCTAATTTAAGCTATTTCTTATTTTTTTAATTACATTTCAAATATTTATATACATATATTATATATAGGAATTTAAAATATTTAAAATACCTTTAAATTTAAAAAAAAAATTAATATGCATAATAAATATATATTAATATAACATAATCTACTCCTCACTCAATAATTTCTTGGGAGCGGTGACCTCCACGATGGATAAATCATTATGATTCTTGAAATAGAGGAACAGGTGTTCTATTATTGACCTAGCAAAGATTTTATGCGAGATTTCCTTCAGCAGCCCAAAGCTATCATAATTCATAAAGGAGCCGTTTGGGATCATATTTAATTCATATTTTTTATTTTTTATTTTATTGTATTTATGTTTTAATTTAAATTTTATATGATAATAATATTTATTTTTAAAAATACTCAACTTTAAAAATACATTAAAAAAATAAAAAGAATATATATATATATATATATATATAATTTTGAGATTATTTGGGGCCAAATTTGTAAAAAATTCAACCTTTGCTGTTCATTTACATAACAATGATACAAGAGAAAAAGTGGGTCATGATATTCTCATTAATGGGATATAAATTGGTTCATTTTGGATATTTTTATTTATGAATTATTTAAACTAATTTATTTTGATATAAAATTAAAAAATTATTTTGATCAAAATATTTTTTTAAATCGAACTAATTTAATTGAATTTTTATTTGAATAGTTTGGTTTTTATTTTAGATGAACAAAGATGTAATTAGCATTAATTATGAACCTAATTGTTTTTAATTTAAATGACCTAGTTTATGAAGAATATCAAATAATCTTTATTAAAATTTATAACTTGGACATGTAGGTTAAATAACAATCTTATAAAACTTTCAGTTATTTATTGTTCTATAGTTAATGTGCTTTATTGATTGAATATTTAAATAATTAATATAATTTAAATTATGATTAAATTGGCTTTGCAAAAGAAAAAAATTTGAATCAATAACTAAAAATTAAAGAAAAATCAAAGTTATAATTAATAATTAAATATAAGATCACTTTGATTTAATCTTTTAGTTTTATTTAAATAAAGTACTCCCTTATTTTCTAGACTTTTTAGAGTCATCTATTATTTTGCCTGGATTTTGGTCAGAATGAGTTTAAAAAATTTACAAATGATATTTTTTATTATATTTTAATTTATATATAAATTAAAAAATAAATAAATATTTTTTGTGGAATATATTATAAAATAGAAAAATATTAAGAAATTTATATGTAATAAATAAAATAAATACCATAGAAAATAGAAGAAAATTTTGAAGATATTAACCTTATATATATAAATTAAAAAATTGCATTTAAATTGGATTTTTTCTTCCCTTCTTTTACATTCTCATTATGTTAAATTTTAAAAGAAAATATGTTTTTTTTTTAAATCATATTCATTCTTATGGACATTGCTTTTGATATAATTTTTATTTTTACTTTCAATCATAAGGTCTCCATCATTCTAGAGATTACAAAAAATTCAAGCAATAACTGTTTTTTTCGTTAGCTCTAAGGCAGTCGTTGGCTTCAAATTTAGGTAAATGAAAGGATTATTATGATCCTACAAAATAAATAAATAATATATATATATATATATATATATATATATATATATATATATATATATATATATATATATATATATATAAAGAAGCATAAGACTAAGTTAAGAGAGATATGATCATGATGAGTGACTTTTAGAGATAAAATAAAGAAAAATTGGAAAAGTGGATGATAAAGACAGAGAGAGTCGATAGATGGTTTGACTACATAAAACATCTAGTCCAAATTAGACGTAAATGCATTAGATTTGCTTTATGTTTAAAAGGAGGTAGACCTAAAAGACTGGTTAAGATGTATAAAAAACGACCTTAGTATAATCAATTAAATGAGAATTTACACAAATAAACAAGATTAACGATTATAGAATTAGTGAGAAAAGACTTGTTATTGTTGTTATAACCATCAAATACAAATATAATTATAATTGATTTTTTTTGAATTATCAAATTCATATCTAAAAAAAGAAAATAAATAATATTGGAAAAATGTACAATTAAAAGAAAGAAAGAAAGAAAAAATCACCATTACAGTTGTAAAAGAATGAGAGTTGGAAAAGAATTCATTTCAATTCTCCAACTAACTCTTGTTTCTTTAAACTAAAGCCTTCATTACCGTTTGGAAACTTAAAAGATAAGTTTTCAATTAAGTGATCATATAAGAGGCTTCATAATGAAGTTTTATTTTCTTGATTTTTTATTAGAAGGGCTTAGTATTTCACCCAAAAAATAATATTTAAATGAAAACATAATTAGAGCTCTTAGAATTATTTAAAATTGCTAATGTTGCTTTAGGAATACAATTTCATGTAAAATGATAATAATCAACCAATTATTAGTGTGGCTAACTTTACTCTTTTTGAATAGTATTACAATATGCTCAATAATTGGCCTCAATTCAGCAACACCTACTTAATATTTGTATATATATATATATATATATATATATATATATATATATATATATATATATATATATATATATATATATATATATATATATATATATATATATATATATATAATTTAAAATATAACAATTTTAATTTTAATTTAAATGGTATCTCAGTTGTTATTAATTTTAATTTTAAATTCAAATTTAAATATAATTATCAAAATTTCAAACTTTATTTTTATTCTATTTAAGATTGTGCGGGTTATTTTTTATTTTTATAGATATTTGACTCAATTTAATCTCAAATTCATATTTTATATATATATATATATATACTAAAATTTGAATTAAAGATTTTTTAATTGAAAATCTTAAGTTTAATGATTAGGTTAAGTGGACGTGGGTTAGTTTTCTTTTACCCACTCTTATGGTGTTTGTTCGCAAAAAAAAATTTTAAAGCAAATTTAACGGCATTGTTATTAACTCACTCTCCTAACGTTATGGTTAAGTAGACGTCGACATCTAACGGCGTCTCTCGCTCCATTTTTTTTTTCCGGCAATAGAGGGAGAGCGATGTCTTATACCCAAAATCTCGAGATAAAATTGAAGGATTAGCTCTTAGAGAAGCTTAAAATGGGCGCCGCACCTTTGTCTCGCATCAAAACCCTAGCTTTTTTCCTCCGATCTCTTCTTCCTTGCATCGATGGCTTCAACTCTCTTTTCCATTGTAATCTTTGCAGCCTTGTTGAATCTTTGTTCGGCGGAGATTGTTTCCGTAGTTTCTCTGCTGAATTGAGCTATCTGGATTTGTCTTTGGTGCTAAATATAGCTTCTTGGAAGAGGAACTCCCCGTTATTTGTCTCTGAGTTAGGTTTGTTTCTGTTTTGGAATGAATCTCGTCGGCTAGTTTTTCGTCTGTTTGGTTCAGATTCTCAAGGTTCTTTCTTTTAATCCACAAGCTAACATAAAAAATTAAATTTTTTTGTTCATCTTCATGTTATTAGGAGAAGAGATAATGAATCTTTAGATTTTGTATAGAAACGAGAGAGAAGGCATACTGCTTCTTCCAAAACACCCTAATTCAATCTCTTGGCTGGAATCAAAATATTTTCACTTTAGAAAAATGCAGTCGAAATCTCGAATCTATGCTGATCCGCCTCTCCACAATGATCAATTTGATCGGATCCCAGACTCCCTGTCTCTCCAACAAGGTTGCTTTGATGTTCGTGCCCTTGGTCGCTGCTCTGCCGTCTCAAAAGATTCAATTTCCTCATTCCTCTTGTCCATGATATCTATGTCAAGATCGACCGCGTCGTAACTGTGGATGGTGATCCCTCAGATGAGTCCTTGAACCTCTCATCTCCGAAGCCCCCCAACCTCTTCTCCCACCTCCTTAGCTCATACTTTTCACCGTCTTCAAACCGTTCCACCATCTCGAAACCCTAGCAGCGGAAACAAGCCCCTTCTCCCTCAGCTTTCACACCACTCCCCTGCCCAAGTCCTCAAGAATTTCACCCAAATTCATCTCCATGTCGAGCTCCCTGCAGGTGATGTCGGCACTGAGGATGGAGTGCTCCTCAGATGGAGGGCTGAGTTTGGAAGCACACTTCAGAACTGTGTGATTCTAGGTGGAACTCCAGTCGATCGAAAAGCAATGTCAGGATCCATTGCCTGCTGCGGAAGACAATGGGAGCATACCCGAGTCATTCTACACGAATGGTGGGCTAAAGCTGCGAGTCGTTTGGACCATTAGCTCGTTGATTGCTGCTTCAACAAGACATTATCTCCTTCGACCGATAATCAAGAACCACCCGACATTGAGAAGCTTGGTTCTGACGGATTCTGACCAGCAGGGCACACTGTGCATGGGTGAGGAGCAGCTGAGGGAGTTCAGGGAGAAGCCGTTAGCAGCTTCAGCTTCGGCTAATCGGACGCAGGTTCCAGCATCAAACATGAAGCTGAGGTATGCCTCATACCTCGAGCTTCCTGACGGAATGGGGATGCAAGGAGCCACATTGGTGGCGATCAGGCCTTCAGGAGAGGGAAGCGGCGGGAATAATGGCGGTAGCAGGAAGGAAGCTGAGACCTTTCTGAATGCCTCATTCGATGGTCCTTTCAGAGCTGCTGTGAAGATGCTTCTGAAGCGCAGGACTTACCTCTTGGAGATGAATGGCTTCTAAATCTTCCAGAATTTTGTTTTGGAGCACAATATCAGTATTTAAAGGTTGCAAATTTCTACTTCAATATATAGAGTTTCCCTCCCCAGCTTTTAGTTCCAAATATTGATCTCTTTGCTTCAGTCTCGTGTGTACAGGAATAAAATCATGTTCAATCTGTAACTTATATGAGGAAGATGAAGCATGGAATCTCTGTGGATTTTACTTGGTGTTTTAATTCTCTGCTTAATTATGTCTGTCTATCAATCTGTCATTTCGAGGAAGATGAAATTAGTAGATTTGGATCTCTCTTTTGCAGATTCTGTTCTAAAGTTTCTTATTATGATTATCTTATTTTGCTGCTGCAGTAATCACAGAGTCCACTGTGCTTAATAGTAGATTAATAATTTCAGTCTCTCTCCTTTTCTCTGTTAGTTCAGCAAAGATCAGTTCAAACTGCTTTAGATTTTAATTTCAGTATAGTACTCTCTGTTCATCTCTTTTGAGCTAAATTATTGAAGATATTTTGGAGTGCTCCAAACTGTGTATATATATGTAATTGATATTTCTGCCAAATTGCTTATTTGTTCTTACATATTTACAAATTAATCATCCTTTAATATCAAAATTTTAAATTGACATTCAAATATTTAAATTCATAACAAAAGTTCAACTCATATTTTTTATTTTCATAAAATTCATGTGATTATGGCATATATATTATGAGTCTCATAGTTCAAAAAAAAAAAATTGGTGAAAATAATCAAATTATAAATCTATATATTTTAGATGATTAATTTATAAATATCTCAAAATCTAATAATATATAATATATTTCATTATAAAATAGGAATAATGATGTACTGTGATTTAGAGTTTTAGGCAGATGTATTTATATTTTGGTCATATTTTAAAAAATTTGTGATAAAATAAATAATTTTTTAATGAAAAAAGATTTGATTTTTTTTTAAATAAAAAATTTGTAATATATATCATTTTTTATATAATAAATTTTTTATTTTTTATATTATTATATTTGTGTTAAATATGTCATTAATAAGATATTCTCTTATGTAATAGGAAGAATTTTTTTCTTCTCGTAAACGCGATGTACGATCAATTTTTTAATTCAAAATAAAATGCAAGAATTTATTGTATAAAATATCCGTTGAGATACACCTAAATTTGGACAGCTGGGGTACCCCATTAAGGCACCCTGCTAGTTGGTCTGGCCACATAATATTTTTATTTAATTTTAAATTAAATTTAAATTTAAATGAATTTTAAAAATGCTGTTGGTTGAGTCATGATATTGACATTTTAAAGCTGGCGAATTTATACGTTAACGTTGGATGATAAAACAGCTGTAATTAATTGGCCAATAATAATAATAAATCGGCCAAATTAAGTGACTTTAGAAGGTTTTTTATGCATATAAATCATCTTAAAATAAATAAAATAATAATAAATATATATAATTTTTTCACATTTATTCCTGCACAATAAAGGCTGCATGAGCCCATATATGCTTAATATAATAATAATTAGAAATAATAATATTCCATGATAGCTCTAGTTTTTTTTTTATATTATTTTTCTCAGATTTTTAGAGGTTTATCCACCACTTATATGTGATATTATTCTAAGATGACTATATAATTATTTTATCATTAATATTTACTAATAAAATGAGATTTTTTTTACAATTTTTAAAGAAGAAAAAAATGAAAAAAAAAGGGGAAAAGGGTGATGTCTCAACAGTAAGAGTAGGTAGAGGTTTGATTGATACTTTAAATACGCGTGACATAAATTTGCTTGACAACCACTAATAAAAGAATTTTTTTTTTATAATTTATTTTTATCGCAATAAATAAATAGTATCTGAAATATATTTGGAGCTGCTGTGCTGTACATTATATCATATATATATATATATATATATATATATATATATATATATATATATATATATATATATATATATATATATATATATATATATATATATATTGAAATAGAATATTTTTATTAATATTTCTTTTAAGACATTTATGACATAATTTCTTATAATTATCAGTACATAGTTTAATTTTGAAGAGTTTAGCTCAACCAGAAAAAAAAATGTTTTGATCAAAATATAATTGAATTAAAATTAAATACTAATAATATAGTTATAACAAATGCCGAATAACTCTATGATCACTTAATTATGATATTATTTAGGCACTTAAATTTATAAAAAATATAAAATCTTCGACTAATATTCATTTGATCGTTATAATTTTGCAATGTCTTTTGACTATTATCTTTTGATCTTTATCATCTAAAGCAACAATGATATCTATTGACTAACATTTTTCTTATAATCAATCTATTGTTATCATTTGTTGCTATTTTATCATTATTATTTATTACTATCACCTAAAGTCACATTAATGCTTTATATTTTGATAGTGATCTACATGTAAGAGGAAGATTAAACTTATATAATTCTTATTTAAATAACAGATTATTTCAATTTAATCATATATTCATATCTCATGATTTTTCTTTTTATAGGCTTTTTTATGCAAAAACTATATTATTTTACTTAGAAATTATTTATTATTATGAGGAAGATTGATTAGTAGGAGAATTGATGTTTATTATTGCAAAGTTTTATACATCTGATAAAAGTTTGAGAAACCTCCGATTTTAAGGAGAAAACACAAAGGGAAAAAAAACCATGCATTAGTAATAATTTCACTTTATCAACTTCTATTACAATTATTATCTTTTTTCTAAAGTTAGAGAAGGATAGCTTACAAATAATAAGTTTTATGACAAGTTTCACTGGATTAACAGCGAAGGCCTTGCTTGAGGTGGTAGTCTCATGATCCGATAATAACTATCGAAAGATGGTTGGGTGGCTGGGTAATGCAGCAATGGTGAGCAGTGATGTGATCACTGGATGGTGGATTGCGGTTGGACCATCGGCGGGCCGGTGGTACCAAAATGGTGAATCACCAGCGGCGATCGGCGTTATAGCGGTAATCCGGTGGCCTTCTGCGATAATAACGGTAGTGTACCGACGATGGTGGTTAGCGATAGCGCATGGCAATCAGCGCAAAGACCGGCGGTGAGTGCGCTGCGGTGGTGCGGCAGCGATGGTAGTGGCGATATGGTAGCGGCAAATATAGCGGTGGTTACGGCAATGATAGTCGTGCGATATAGCTGATGGTTCGATCAGCAGCGGATTGTCGATGGATCGGTGTAAATGGTAGCGGTGATTTGGCGAGGACCTGATAGTGGTCAGCGGTGGTGACTTTCACAGCGGTTAAGCGGCGGACCGGCGGTGGTCGGCAGCGGCAAACATTACCGGCATATACGGCCGTAAGATTCTTTAGATTAAAGTAGACCTCTCCTTTCTTTGTTTACGCTCATGTAAAGAATGAGCTATTTATAGATTAGAGAGTGACATTTTTTGTAATCTGAAAAAATCTAAACCATTCCATAGGACGACTCAAAATGATTCCTTCGATCATCTGATGTATTTTAAGTATTTGAATGCTCAAATGAAGTCAAAATTAAGAGATCTTTGTCTTGTTAGATTTGGCTAGTCAAGACACTCGATTTGATTATAAACAATCCATATTTATGAGCTATTTAAGGATAAGATTGATATGCCAAAGTTTTTCGATTATATTTTAAATGCTTGATCTCGGCTAGCCTCGACTCAAAATCAAATTGCTTTTGATATCATGATTACTGCTTCAACTAGTAGAATATTTAATGACATATCAATTATTTATGTGTATGTAAGCACTAAGATAATTTATCGTTTATGATCATTGATATGGCTCTCAAAATACCACTAGTCAAAGCATAAATCTTGATGTCGAAAGCGATATGATTTTGAGTCAAACCGATCGAGATCGAGCACTTAAAATATCATTGGAATCTTTGGGATATCAATTAAATCCCAAACAGCTCTCAAATATGGAGTGCTTATAATCAAATCGGCGTCTCGGCAGCGGATCTAATGAGCCTAAGATCTTATAATTCGACTTCATTTGGGCATCCAAATGCTCAAAATACATCAAATGATCGAAGGAATCATCTTGAGTCCGTCGAGGAGAGTGGTATGGGCTTTACATGAATTTACAAGAATGCCTCCTCCCATCTATAAATAGGCCTTCATTCCTCACATGAGGGGCCAAAGAAGCTGAAACAAGTAAAGAAGAGGAGCAGAACAGGAAGAAGAGGAAGAGTCCAGAAGGAAGAAGAGGAGAGCGGAAAGAGTCAGTAAAGAAGAAGAGGGGAAACAAGTAAAGAAGAGGAGAGCAAATAAGTAAAGAAGAGGAAGAGCAGCTAAGAAGAGGAAGAGTCAGGAAGAAGAGGAAAAGAGCAAGGAAGAGGAGTCAAACAGGAAGAAAGAGTCAACAAGAAGGAGGAAAGCAAGGAAGAAAAGGAAGAGTCAGCAGGAAGAAGAGGAAAGAGTGAGGAGGAAGAGAGCTCAAGCTTGAAGATCCTCAGATCAGCAAGATCGTCACTCGTGACCATCAACCATGCGTGCATTCCTCACTAATTGTACCTGCATTCCAGGTTACACCATCGTATGTATTTACCTCATTGTTACAGGTTTTTCCTCTTCATATGCATTGTAATCCGTTATCGGAAGACTTTGTACTCTGAAAGGATACATAGTGGAAACTTTTCTTGGGCTAGGTGGTTTTCCCCTCTTTTGAGGTTTTCCGTTAAAAAATGCAGGTGTCTCTTGTTGCTCTTTAATTACGTGTGTCTTTGGACTTCAACAAGGCTAAGGCGTGAACTTTCACTCTCTGCTGGTTTTCTAGCCGCATAGCGGTTTGGCGCCATCGTGGGAATGAACCCTTCAATCATAATTTCGTGAAAACATCGTATGGCCAATAGGCTGACACTCGTCAGGAACTCCTCCAACTCGTCACTCTCGAAACCAATCTGAACCAAGGGCGTAATCCCACTTCCCACGACAGGGATCATGTTGGTGAAGCGCAGGAATCTCTTTGGAAGATCGTGTCAGTCGAATGGAGAGTCTCAAAATAAGATGATCCGCTTTTGCAAATTTTGCGGACTACTACGACAAACATATCTCCCCAGATCGGTCGTTGCGGGAGGTCAAAATGCTAATCCTCCCGACAGGTTCCTCGCATGGAGACGTAACGGCGATCTCCTTGACACTAGTTCCACTCATCCATCGCGTGCCTCAGCGGTTACTAATCCACCGATCGTTGTTGATAGCTTCACACATGCTCATCTTGTTAATCGCTCATCATGACATTGGCAATGCGATGATTACAAGATGAATTTCACCTTCAAAGGAAATCATCTTCACCACCGTGGTTATGAGGAGTCCTCACCTTTAGCGAAGCCATTCTTGACATCCAATTCCGTAGGTTTCAAGCTTAGAGCATTGATTCTATGATGGGGCAATGACCCACGAACACATCGACCATTACAGGGGTATCATGCATATCCAGCGAGCTCGACACCTTTGCTTTGTCGGTCTTTCCCATTACCCTCGAAAGCGGCGCACTTGGTTCTACTCTCTTCCAAGGGATCCATCCATACCTTTTTAGCCAGCTAGGTTCTTTGTGGAGCAGTTCATTGCAAATGGGAGAATCATTAAAGATTCCTCCCATCTTTCCAGATTGATAGAGCGAGGGTGAATCACTCAAAGAATACTTCGAGAGTTCTCTTTAGAAGCTTCGCCAAATACAGGGTAGAAACTATTAAGAGTTTTCCTTGGAGGACTCCGTCGGGCCTTTTCATTAGTCATTGCGGGACACGGTCTCTCATGCCGACTTAGTTCATCGTGTAAAGCACAAATCTCCCGATGAAGCTATTAATGCCCATCTCAAACAATTTGAACAATATGCGGAAGCTAAAAGCACCCGAAATGTGGGACCGGCAGGCCCATCAAAAGCGGCGACAAGGATGATCTCCCTCCGACCCCCATATCAACAAGCGTGAACCTCGGGAAAAAGACATACGTGAACACATCTGTGTTAACCTCACGATGATTTAGCTGAATGAAGAAAATATCAGTGGCGCATCCATTGAAACCGAATTCGAGCAATATTGTCACTTTCATCGGCGTGGACATACTGAAGCATACAACTCAAGGAAGAAATCGAGACTCATTCAACAAGGATATCTATTGGTTGTGAAGAATCGACCACCTCAAACAAACACACCTCCGTTTGGGGGGCAACCAGGACAATCATCACAGGAACAACCAAATAATCATCAAATAATTGGAGAAATTGAAACAATGCGAGGACGATACTACATAATCAAGTTCTCGTTCGCCTCCAAAGAACCGAGTTGAAGAAGTCTTGATCATTCCATCACTTTCAATGACTCGGACTTAGAAGAGTCCATATCCCTCATCAAGATCCACTTATCATCGGCGGGGATGATCCTTGTTATAACGTTAAAGAATTTTGATCGACAATGGGAGTTCTCGATGTCTTATTTTACTCAACTTTTTCTTAACATGGGCACAGGTAGGCAAAAGCTCCAACCATCTTTGACCACTATATGGGTTTGATAATCACCCGATGCAGAGAAGGGACAATCACTCTTCGTTACCCGAGAATTCCGACAAGTGACTCATTTAATCAATTCATGGTGGTCAAGTCGGTGCATATAATGCAATCTTGAGGCCCCTCCAATCAATTTTAGTGCTATCACTTCAGTGCCTCATCTGAAGATAAAATTTCCTACCCCCGGTGGAGTTGGGGTGGTTTGTGGAAATCAACAGGCAGCTCAATCATGTTATCTCAGACAAGCTCAACCTTCCATCACCTTGACGAAGATTTTAACTTTCGAGATGAAGAGTACCTCAAAAGCTTCCCTAGAAGATTTACTCTAGCATTATCGGATGACCAACCATTACGAGCGTGCAAGTGGGATCTTTACTCGGAAGAACAAAGGAAAAATATACTTTTCGCGAATCAAGACATATTTGCTTGGAGTCAGCGGATATGCGGGTCGAGATGTAATCCGCACTCCCTCAAATTAATCCATCAAACCAATCATCCAAAAGAAGCGGAGTTTTGCACGTCGTCTTGAGCTATTGAACAAGAAGTTAACAAGCTCATAGAAGCGGGATTCATACGAGAAGTGCATTACCCACATGGCTAGCAAATGTTGTCATGGTTAAAAAAAAATGGAACATGGAGGATGTGTGATTATCTTGACAATAAGGCTACCAAAGGATAGTTTTCTCTTCCTCAATCGACATCAATCGGACGCAACATCCGACATCAAATGCTCGCTTTTTGATGCTTATTCGTACAATCAAATAAAGATGAACCCAATAGATGAAGAGGCTTTCAAACATATAAAGGTTTATATTGTTACCAAGTCATGCCATTTGATTAAAAAATGTTGGTGCTACCTATCAACGCCTCATGAATAAGGTTTTAAAGACCTAATAGGCCACAATGGAGGTGTATGTGGATGACATGTTAGAAAAGCTTAGAAAAGTCACAACATATTTCTTAGAAGCATGTTTTGACCTTCTTCGACGTAACATAACTTAACCCAACCAAGTGTGCTTTTGGGGTTACCGGAAAATTTCTTGATTTATGGTAACTCACCGGATAGAGGCTAACCTAAAAAAATCAAAGCTCTCCAAGATATGATTCCAAGAATATCAAAGACGCTCAACGCTTGAATGGTCGAACTGATTATCCCGCTTTCCTAGCCCGCTCGGGGACAAATACTGCCATTCTTTAAAATATTGAAGGAGCTAAAATAATAATTTTCAATGGACCGATGAATGTCAAGATGCTTTTGAGCAACTAAAAGAATATCTATTCTCCACCGCTATCCAAACCTATTCAAGGAGAAATGTTATACTTATATCGCTTTCTTCCTAATAAGCTCGCTTTAGTGAAGAAGATGGGGCACAACAACCAATTTATTACGCAAGAAAATTCTCCGATATAGAAAGTCGTTATCCATTTGCGATAAAGTGGCTCAAGTTAGCTCTCCAAAAATTGCGCCCATACTTTCAAGCTCACACCATCTACGTTTGCACTAATTTACCATTAAGGGCCATCTTACAGAAAAACCAGAAGCATCTGGAGGTTAATCAAATGGTCTGCAGAACTGGGAGAATTTGATATAAATTTTCTACCTCGGCCCGCCATAAAGTCTCAAATACTTGCAGACTTTATAGTGGAATGCACCAACCCAACTCTAGAAGAGCTATCGCTGCCTTTCATCATCTCCTCAATGGACTCTATGTTGATGGAGCTTCAGAAGTCGTGTCGGGGGAATCCTACTTGTTTCCCCAAAGAAAATACCCTAGTATGGACTTCGCTTAAAATTCCCCGCAACTAATAACATGGTAATATGAGGCTCTCATCGCAGGTTGAGACTCGCCATCGACTGCGAAGCCCAAAACTTAGTAATTCACACTGACTCCCAGCTTGTCGCCTCCCAAGTTGGAGGAGATTTTAATACTCATAATCCTCAACTGGTGCAATATCTCCACTTGGTAAAATCCCTTCTTACTCATTTCAAGACACATCAAATCATCCACATACGAGAGAAGAATACCGACGCTTGCTAAGCTTGCTACCTCTACCACCGGAGATCTATTTAAGAGAAAGCATGTTGAAGAAATACATTTTCCTAGTATCCAAGGGTCATGGGTAATTCAAACTATTGATGAGGAAAAGGAACGCTGTGGATAAACCGATCCTATCTTTTCTACAAGAAGGAACCCTTCCTCAAGATCCAACTTCAACTGCCTCCTCAAGACAAGCTTCAAACTTTGATTATTGGAGGTGAACTATACAAGCGAAGCTTTCTGGTCCATATCTCAAATGCCTTCCACCTTCGCTAATTACGCTGCTAAGAGAGGTTCACTGTGAATATGTGGAGAACACCTTGGAGGAAGAGCATTGGCCCTTAAAATCATGAGGCAAGGGTTTTATTGGCCTACAATGAAACAAGACGCCTTTGGAGTTCACAAAAAATGTGCAAGTTGTCAATTGCATTCTAACCTCCCTCACATGCCGCATGCGTAACTCTCATCCATTCAAAGCCCATGGCCCTTTGCTCTGGGGATTGATATCATGGGACCTTTTCCAATAGATCGGCAACTAAAAGTTCATCATTCTAGCCGTCGACTACACCCAAATGGGTAGAGGCCAAACCACTCGCTAAAATCACGAGGCAAATACCAAACAATTTGTTTGAAAAATATAATATGTCGATTCGGTCTTCCCGCAAAGATCATCACCGACAACGAACTCAATTTATTGAAAAGTCTTTACGCCCTTTTGCAAAGATCTTCACATTCACGCGATAATGCCAGCACATCCTCAAACCAATGGGCAAACAAGTTACCAATAGGACCATACTCAAAGGACTAAAAATACATCTTGAGAAGGCTGGGGGGTAATGGGTTGATGAGCTTCCCAATGTTCTTTGGGCCTACCGCACCACGTCATACACCCCAACCGATGAGACACCATATAACTTGTGTTTTGGTGCTATCATACGGGTGGATATCGGGTTCCAAGTCCAAGAGTCCTTTTTGATCATGGTAAGTAATGAAGAAAAACTCCGACACCTAGATCTACTCCCCAAACTCGGATATGGCCTCTACTTGACTACCTATCACCGTAGCTCGCCACTTCAACAGTAAGAGTGAAACCTCGTCCCATATCTCTGCTTATGTCTCCCGAAGTCTCGGTGTGCCGCAATAAACTCTCACCTCTCGGATGGTCCGTATGTGGTCATAGCTATGGTCAAGCCAGAACGCTCAAGCTCAAGGACCCGGGAAAAACTCTACCTCAACTTGGAATACTAAGAATCTTCAAAATATTATCGAATCTCATCGCATAATTATTATGACTTTTATCTCGTCATTTCATCCTCAGATATAACTACTAGTGGGATTAAAGCTTGTTGTTATTGTTGTTGCGCTTGTTGTTGTTGCATTGTTGTCATTTTCTAAGCTCATACCCATGTCTTATGATTATATCATTGAACTAGTGAATTCAGCCTTTGTTCTAACAAGATTTGCTTTTTCTTTACTTTTCCTCCCACTTATAAATCTCATGATCAATCCTGGGGACTGATCGACCTCTTCCATACGTCATCATCCTCGCAAACAACCTTGATAGTCAAAAATCCTGAATTCAGACCTCTTCCATGGTGTTAACGCCATCAGCAAAGACGCCAAACAACCTGATAGGTCAAAAGGTCCGGTGGACTTCACGACCTCTACATAGTTAACGCCATCGAACAATCGACAAACAACTCGATAGGTCAAAACGGCGGATTCAATTTGACCTCTTCCATATTAACGCCATCGTCACACTCGACAAACAACGGATAGGTCAAAATCCTCGCATTCAATTCACCTCTTCCATGTTAACGCCATCAAAACACTCGACAAACAACCTCGATGGTCAAAACTCGCCGGATTCAATTGACCTCTTCATCATAAAGTTCGCCACGTAACACGATAAAACAACCTCGATGGTCAAAATCTCGGATTAATTCAACCTCTTCCACATTGTTAACGCCATCGATAGCAACCTCGATATCAAAGATTGTCGGCGGACTACCGTCCGACCACCTGGCCGATACTGTGCCGCTCACCATCGCCGCAACCTTCGAGGTGCCACCGCTTTACTTCGCCGGCCATCGTTGCATCGCTGCATCCCGCTTCACCACTATCTTCGCTGGTATCCGCTACTCGATCACCGCTGACTACCGCCATTGAGCTAATTAACCTCGCGCTAACATCCCGGTACCGCCATTACTGCTGCTAATCATCGCCACTGCTTCCACCGCACCGGAATCACGGCCGCCATAAGCTACGCATCGCTGAGCTGCGCTGACACCGCGCAATTATCGCTCATCTTTCATGGTTATCCATTGCCGCCATTCATCATCATCGACGCTCCGCTACTGTGCCATCGCCGCTGCGGTTATCGCCAACCACGCCGCCATCACCGCATTTTCATCGACAAGAATATCGCCGTGGTCTTGCTGACTGATCTGCCACTGCGACTATCGCATTGGCCGCTGACATGCCGGCCGCCAACCATCGTAAGCCTTACCGCTCGGCTACTACTGCACTATCGCCGCATCTTTCGCTATTCACGGCCGCCACGCCATTCTATCTCGCGTTGCCGACCACTCTTCGGCCGCCACGACGACTGTTACGCTGCGGATCGCCGCTAACCATCGGGCGATCTCCACGGCCACCACATCGTCGTTGGTTATCCTCGCCGAACCGTCGCCGACGCCATCGTCGAGCATTGTCGTCAACCTTAGTCTCCGGTTATCATTTCCTTAATCACCTCCAATCCCGGTCGGCCCGACGAGGTTAGTTAACACCTCTTTCGAGGGAAAACTAGAGCCCTGCCATATGAACTACGGGCCTTGATCGCCTCCTAACCCGGACGGTCCGACGAGGCCGATTAGCCGGGCGGTGATGCGGGCTGACGTATGCAGGAGCCTTGATCGGCTCTAACGGACGGTTGACGAGGCGATAAACGGGCGAGGCAGTAGCCGGAACTCGGCGTATGTCAGGTGGGCGCTTGATCGCCCTACAGCTGTCGGCGTAGGAAGCGGAACCATGGCGGTATGTCTGCGTGGGCCTTGATCGCCCTCTTAATCCAGGACGGTCGGAGGCGATTAGCCGGTGGCGGGGAAGCGGAACCACGATGTATGACCGTGGGCGCGCGATCGCCTCAACAAGCGGTCCAGGCGAGGCCGTCAGGCAGACGACCGACGGTTTCCCTGACATGTATGGGTGGTATGATCGCCCTCAACAGAGGAGGCGATAGCCGGTGAGGCGGAAAGCTGGAACCACGATGTATATGCAGGTGGGCCTTGATCGCCTTCCCGGATGGTCAGGCCAGGTGATGCGGACGGTAGGTAAGCGGCCAGCGGCGTATGTCTGGTGAGCCTTGATCGCCCGGACGGTCCGTGAGGCTAAATGAGTGGCAGGTGCGGAACCCGACATATGCAGTGGGCCTTGATCGCCTCCCACGGAGGGTTGAGGCGATGGAAGCGGTAGGAAAGCGGGCACGGTATGTGCAGGTGGGCCTTGATCGCCTCCCAGCAGACGGTCAGAGCGAGGCGATGCGGACGGCGGAAGCGGGGCGTATGCGTGGGCCTTGATGCCTCCTTGATGCCTCCTTGGTCGCCTCCACGAGCGCTCTTGATGCCTCATGTCGCCTCCACAGCCTCTTGATCGCCTGATCACCTCAAAGGACCCTCGCTCAAGAAGAAAGGGAGAGGGGAAAGGTGTGCCTCTCCCTCTCACCCTAGGTGGGGATTTATAGCCCCCCACAAGGACAAAAAATGGCTCAAAACTTCTCAAAAAATGGCTCAAAACTCCTCAAAATGGCCAGCGAACTCAACCATTCGACTGGGGTATTCCGCGAACGTTATCGACAAAGGTCAGCGAGACCAGAATATCCGCAGCGAACCGTGTAGCGACCCGTCAGCGACCCGAACCGCGGGGCGACCCGCGACCGACGTCACAGACTCAGCGGCCGCGTATGACGATCCGGCGACATGGCATTGCGCGCCCGAGCGTAACCCACCACGGTTCAGCAGCGACCCGAGCGCGGCCGACGTCGGCCTGCGACCCGTCCAGCGGCCTTCCCATTGTTAAATGGACCGCCCGAGACTTGACGATGGGCCGACCCATCGCCATTTGTCATCCCCGCTATATTAAGGGCTATTGACATGGCCGTTAAGCGCGCACACCGTGAACTTAAACGATTGCGTCGTAGCTGAACTTGTCTTCAATGCTCCCGTATGAGTCGTAGATAAACATGTAAGCAATGAGGCATTACCACGCGGAAGCTACGCCCAAAGCACTTACACGTGAGTATCAAATAGATCCGTAACCTCAAAATCTCATGCACTACGGCTACATAATCATAATTTTGTATTTTTTATGATGATTTATTCTCTCAAAATGTATGATTCATGGGCCACATTTCGTTGAAGAATTAGTTATTTTGAACATTTGACACATATATTTTTGGATGATTAAGCTAATGTCATCCAAAAAATATGAGGCGCGATATGGCTCTCAAAATACCACTAGTCAAAGCATAAATCTTGATGTCGAAAGCGATATGATTTTGAGTCAAAATCAATCGAGATCAAGCACTTAAAATATCATTGGAATCTTTGGGACATCAATTAAATCCCAAAACTCTCAAATATAGTGTTTATAGTCAAATCGGCGTCTCGTGGCGGATCTAACGAGCCTAAGATCTCTTAATTCAAACTTTATTTGGGCATCCAAATGCTCAAAATACATTAAATGATCGAAGGAATCATCATGAGCTTGATCGAGAGTCTGCTTTACATGAATTTACAAGAATACCCTCCTCCATCTCACATGAGGGGGGGGGGGGGCAAGTAAAGAAGAAGAGGAGCTGAAATAAGTAAAGAAGAAGAGGAGCTGAAACAAGTAAAGAAGAAGAGGAGCTGAAACAAGTAAAGAAGAGGAAGAGCCCGAGCAAGAAAGAAGAGTAAGAGTCCAAGCAAGGAAGAAGAGGAAGAGCCCGAGCAAGGAAGAAGAGGAAGAGTCTAAGTAAAGAAGAAGAGGAGTTGAAACAAGTAAAGAAGAGGAAGAGCCCGAGCAAGGAAGAAGAGGAAGAGTCCAAGCAAGGAAGAAGAGGAAGAGCCCGAGCAAGGAAGAAGAGGAAGAGTCCAAGCAAGGAAGAAGAGGAGGAACCCAAGCAAGGAAGAAAAGGAAGAGTCCGAGCGAGGAAGAAGAGGAAAAGCCCAAGTGAGGAGGAAGAGAGAGCTCTGAAGCTTGAAGATCCTCCAAGCAAGATCGCACTCCCGCTCGGCGGCCATCAACCACCGCCACCGACCACCGTCGTCACTAATTGTACCCTGCATTCCCACCAAAAGTTACCCCGCATCTCCACTATCAGTAATAATTACAACCTGATCATTGTTACACAGTTGTTATTCCTCTCTCATATGCAATTCTGTAATCCCGTTATCAGGAAGACTTTGTACTCTAAAATAGATACATAGTGGAAACTTTTTACTGGGCTAGGCCCCGTGATTTTTCCCCTCTTTTCGAGATTTTCCACGTTAGAGTGTCTCTTCGTTCTTTAATTACTGTGTGTGACTTCACAACAAGGCTAAGGCATAGACTTTCACTCTACCGCGACTGGTTTTCTAGCACGCAACAATCATAAAAAATATTTAGTTTCTAGGCCTTGAAATTTGATTAAGAACCAGATTATTAAATAATGCTGCGTGGGTGTCTTCATAGTTTAGGCAAACTCTGGTCAAAGAAGCTAGCTCTTATTAAACTCCCGGCGGAGGTTTTTCTTTTGAGAAAGGAGTTAAGTAGTTAACTATAATTTAAATAAATATAATTATATAAATGTGTCAATAAATATGCTCATGGAGTTACATAAAGCTAAACATGCAAATTAATAATTTTTGGATATATTTTTCATACAAATTAAAATATTTTAAAAAATTAAATAAAAGAGAATTAAATAAATAAAAGGAAACCTAATGAAGCCTAACATTACCACTTGACTTTGTAAGGAGATAAGCTTTTGAAAGACATTTAAGTTTTTATTCGGATAAACCCATGCAATAAATATGATTTATTTTATTTTATCTTTTTTAATCAAAGTAATGATGTACTTCTTGCTGAAATTACTTCCCAAATCAAAGAAGAACCTTTGCAAGAGCATTTAATGGCCTATCAAAACTTAATTTAAAGTGCTTGGCCTGAGAAGTTGATAGAATTTTTTTCTTCAATAAATATACTCATTTAGAGCACATATTAATCACTAACTGTTGATTCTACTCTAAATAATTTAAAAGATTTACATGCATATGAATTTTTTTTATATTATCATACATGATATGACACTAAAAATACCACTAGTCGAAGCACGAATCTTGATATCAAAAGCAAGCTGATCTTAAGTTGAAACTAGTCTAGATCAACCACTTAAAATATCATTGGTAACTCTGAGATATCAGTTAAATTCCTAAATAGTTCTTAAATGTGGAGTGTTTATGATCAAATTGAGCGTCTTGACTAGCCAGATTTAACAAGCCTAATATCTCTTGATTCTGACTTCATTTGAGCATTCAAATACACAAAATACATCAGATGGTTAAGAGAATCATTTTGAGCCATCCGATGGAGTGGTTTGGATTTTGCATGTATTTACAAAAATGTCTTATCTCTAATCTATAAATAGCCCATCATTCTTCACATGAGGGGAGCCAAGCTAAAGAGAAGAGAGAGCTCTAAAGCTTGAAAATCCTCCAAACATAGTGACTTTCACGGTCCGACCACGACGTTGCCGCGCCAACCACTGTTGCCGCTTGCCGCCGCCATCGCCGATTCTCGTCATCATCAATCTCCATCACTGGTCATCACCACCGACCACTCTCTCGCCACCGTTGCCGTCATTACCGCGGCTATCGTCGAAACCATCGTCCCATCCGCGGCTGCCGTTTCTCTCACAATCATCTTCCACACCGCCGCTGCCAACCATCTCCCGTCCATCTTTGGTCATGTTTCACCCACTATCATCAACTACTACAGTAAGCTAAACAACCATGGTTATGTTGTTGTCGATTCTTGGATTCATTGTCGTCTTTTCATATACAATTGTAATCTTATCGGAAAAATTTTGTACTCAAAGCATATACATAGTGGAAGATTTTACTAGTAGGCCCCGTGATTTTTCTAATTCCTCACTATTGGGGGGAAATAAGTAAGATTCCTGCTCCGGCATTAGTATTTCCTGAAGTTCCATCAACATAGAGGGTCCATTGAGGAGACGAAAGGGGTGTAGTAGATAGCTCATTTGGAGTTGGGGCAGTGCATTCTACAATAAAATCTGCAAGTACCTGAGACTTTATATCTGGCTAAGGTAGGAAATGGATATCAAACTCTCCTAATTCTACAGACCATTTAATTAACCTTCCAGATGCCTCTGGTTTATGTAGAATGTCCCTTAATGATAAATGAGTGTAAACGCTGATAATGTGAGCTTGGAAGTATGGACGTAATTTTTGCACTGAGAAAACTAAAGCTAGAGCCATCTTATCTGCCAGTGGATAACGATTTTCTATATCAGAGAGAATTTTGCTGACATAGTAAATTTATCGTTGTATCCTATTTTTTGCACTAAAACTGAGCTTATCGCGTGGGAAGAGACTGCGAGATATAAGTATAACATCTCACCTTGAATAGGCTTGGATAGTAAGGGTGGAGATGTTAAATACTCTCTTAGTTGCTCAAAGGCAGACTGACATTCATCAGTCCATTAGAAATTATTATTTTTAGCTCTCTTTAGTATTTTATCCCCAGAACGGGCTAGGAAGCGGGATATGACAGCAATTCGTCCATTCAAATGTTGAACTTCTTTGATATTCTTCGAAGGAGTCATATCTCTAAGGGTTTTGATTTTCTCGAAATTGGCCTCTATCCCACGGTGGGTTACTATAAATCCAAGAAATTTTTTTGACTTAACCCCAAAAATATACTTGGTCGGGTTAAGTCACATGTTATAACGTCAAAGTAGGTTAAAGCATATTTCTAAGTCAGAATTATGTTGTGATTCTTTCAAGCTTTTTACTAACATGTCATCCACATATACCTCCATTGTGCGGTCTAAGAGATCTTTAAAAATATTATTTATAAGGCGTTGATAGGTAGCACTAGCATTTTTTAACCCGAATGACATAACTTGGTAACAGTATAAACCTTTATATGTTTGAAATGTTGTGGCTTCTTCATCCATTGGGTCAATTTTTATTTGGTTGTAACCAGAGTAAACATCCAAAAAACTGAGCATTTGATGTCCAAACGTAGCATTGACCAATTGATCAATTCGAGGGAGAGGAAAACTATCTTTGGGGCAAAATTTATTAAGATCAGTGTAATCAATACACATTCTCCATGATCCATTTGCTTTCTTAACCATGACAACATTTGCTAGCCATGTACTTCTCGTATGAATCCAGCTTCTAAGAGCTTGTTAACTTCTTGTTCAATAACCTGAAGGCGATCAGGTGCAAAACTTCGCTTCTTTTGGATGATCGGTTTGAATGTTGGATCAATCTTGAGAGAGTGCATGATCACATTGGGGTCGACCCCTGACATATCTATCAGACTCCAAGCAAATATGTCTTGATTTTTGTGCAAGAAGTCTATGTATTTTACCCTTTGTTCGTCTGAGAGTAGAGATCTAACTTGCACTATTTATAGAGGTTGATCATCTGACAATGAAACATGGAGCAAGTCTTCTACAGGAGAAGCTCTCTGGAGTACTTCTTCATCTCTAAATTAAAATTTTCGATGTTGAAGGTCACCGAAGGGCGTGGTTGAGCTTGTCTAAGGTAACATGATTGTTTGTTTATTGATTTCATTCCAACCCCAACATGGGTTAGAAATTTTATCTTAAGATGAGATACTGAAGTGACGGCACCAAAAATTGATTGGAGGGGCCTTCCGAAGATAGCATTATATGTCAAATCTGACTTGACCACCATGAATTGAATTGAATGAGTCATTTATCAAGGGAATTCTCCGAGGACAACAAGAAGGGTGATTGTCCCTTCTACTCGCACAGGGCGATTATCAAACCCATATAATAGTCCTGCAGTGGGTTGGAGCTTTTCCCTAACCAAGCACATGCTAAGAAATGTGGAGTAAAATAAGACATCAATAAAACTCCCGTTGTTAATCAAAATTCTCTTAACATTATAGCATGTGGATCCTTGCATTGATGACAAGTGAATTTTTATGAGGAACTTGGACTCTTCTAATCGAAAAAGTGATGGAATGATCGAATACTGATTTCTTTAACTCGGTTCTTGATGTGACAATGAGGACTTGATTAGATAATAGTGGTCCTCCTACGATTGTCTCAATTTTCCTAACTATTTGATGATTATTTTGTTATTTTTGTGATGATTGTCCTGGTTACCCCTAGTTGGAGTTATATTTGCTTGAGTCGATTGATTCTTCACAAATCGACGTAAATATCATTATTGAATGAGCCTCTCGATTTCTTCTTTGAGTTGTTTGCACTTCTCAGTAGTATGTCTACGACTTCGATGGATGTGATAATATTGTTCCTGATTTTCTGAATTTGGTTTCAACGGATGTGGCCATTTGATGGTTTCTTCATCTCGAATGGCCATCGTGGTTAACATGAGATGGTGTGTATTCTTTTCTGTGGTTCACGTCATTGAAGTGAGGGCCATTGAGGGAGATCACGACTGCCTTGTTGCTTCTTTTGATGGGATTTTCAGTCTGCATTCCCTGGGGCGCTCTTATATTTTCCTGTGGATTGTTCAAATTATTTACGATGAGCATTAATCGCCACATCGGCAGAAATTTATGCTTCCACATGATGAACTCAAGATGAGTAATCAGATCTCTCGTGACATGGTGACTAAAAAGGCCCAGGACGGAGCCCTCCAAGGAAAACTCCTCTTAATAGTTTAAGGTCTACTTCAAATATTTGACAAGCTTCTAAGGAGAACCTCTGGAAGTATTTCTTAAGTAATTCACCCTTATTTTGATGAATGTCTGAGAGATGAGAGGAATCTTTAATGATCCTCCCCAATGAAGCTCTATAAAAATCTTGGTGAGTTCGTCAAAGTATAAATGGATCCCCTTGGAAGGAGTAGAACCCGCGAGCTTGCCCTTGAGAGAATCGGAAAGACGACAAAGGTGTCGAGCTCATTGGATATGCATGATGGTCCTGTATTGTATAGAAAGTCATTATCCACTGACAAATAAGGTGGCTCTAGCTTTAGTTTTCTCAGCACAAAAATTACGTCCATACTTCTAAGCTCACACTATCGGCATTTACACTCATTTACCATTAAGGGCCATTATACAAAAACCAGTGACATCTGGGAGGTTAATTAAATGATCTGTAGAATTGGAAGAGTTTGATATCCATTTCCTACCTCAGCCAAATATAAAGTCTCAAGTACTCACAGATTTTATAGTGGAATGCACTGTCCCAACTCTAAATGAGCTATCTACACATTTCGTCCCTCAATGGACCCTCTATGTTGATGGAGCTTAAAAAATCTGTCGAGCGAATCTTACTTATTTCCCCCCCAACAGGATACCTTAGAGTATGGACTTCGCCTAAAATTTCTTGCAACCAATAATATAGCAGAATATGAAGCTCTCATCGCAGGGTTGAGACTCGCCATCGATTGTGAAGCTCAAGACTTAGTGATCCACACTGACTTTGAGCTTGTCGCCTCCCAGGTTGAGGGAAACTTTAATGCTCATAATCCTCAACTGACGCAATACCTCAGGTTAGTAAGGTCACTTCTTGCCCATTTCAAGACACATCAAATCATTCAAATACTGCGAGAGAAGAATACTCGAGCTGACGCTCTCGCTAAGCTTGCTACATCTGCTACTAGAGATTTATTTAAGAGAAGGCATGTTGAAGAAATATATTTTCCTAGTATCCAAAGTCATGGATAATACAAGTAATTAATGAGATAAAAGAACCTTCGTGGATGAACCCGATCCTATCTTTTGTACAAGAAGGGACTCTTCCTCAAGACCCAACTGCTCTCAAGGCAAGTTTCAAACTTTATTATTATCAGAGGTGAACTATACAAATGAGCTTTTTTTGGGCCATACCCTAAATGCCTCTCACCATCAGAGGCCGATTATGCATTAAGAGAGGTTCTCTCAGGGATATATGGAGAACACCTAGAAGGAATGGCGCTATCCCTTAAAATTATAAGGCAAGGGTTCTATTGGCCTACGATGAAGCAAGACACCTTGGATTTCACAAAAAAATATGCAAGTTGTCAGTTGCACTCTAACCTCTCTCACACACTGCATACAGAGTTCTTATCCCTTCAAAGCCCGTGGCCTTTTTCTCAATGGGGAATTGATATCATGGGACCTTTTTCGATAGCATCAGGGCAACAAAAGTTCATCATTTTAGCGGTCGACTACTTCACTAAATGGGTAGAAACCGAACCGCTCACTAAAATCATGGAGGCAAATGCTAAATAATTTGTTTAAAAAAATATAGTATGTCGATTCGATCTTCCTGCAAAGATCATCACCGATAATAGAACCCAATTTACTGGAAAAATTTGTACATCCTTTTATAAATATCTTCACATTCAACTGCTGCATATGGCTGTAGCATATTCTCAAACTAATGGATAGAATGAAGCTACCAACAAGACTATACTCAAAGAGTTAAAAACACATCTTGAGATGGTTGGGGACAATAGGTTGATGATCTCTCTAATATTCTTTGGGCTTATCGCACTACATCACGAATCCCGACTGGTGAGACACCATATAACTTGTGTTTCGGCACAGAAGCTATTATACCAGCAGATATCGGGATTCCAAGTCCAAGAGTTCAATAATTCAATCATGAAAGTAATGAAGAAAAACTCTGACAACACCTAGATCTACTCGCCAAAACTCGTGACATGGCCTTACTTCGGACTGCTTCCTACCACCAAAGGGTAGCTCATGACTTCAACAGAAGAGTAAAACCCCGTCCCATATATTTCGGTGACTTGGTCCTACAAAATCTCGAAGCTGTAAGCAAAGGCCCTCAACGTAATAAACTCTCACCTCTTTGGGATGACCCATATGTAGTTATAGCTGTGGTCAAGCCAGGAACATTCAAGCTCAAGAATCTAGAGGAAAAAATTTTACCTCGAACTTGGAACACTGAGAATCTCTAAAATATTATCAGTAATTTCTACTGCATAATTATTGCAACTTTTATTTTGTCTCTTTTGTCATTTTCTCTTCAAACTGATATATGTATTAAAATCATCTTATGATTATATCACCGACCTTATTAGAGTAATGAGTTTATAGCTTTTTCTTTCGAGCATGTTGCATATAAACAATCTTCTTCATTTAATCCTCTCACTTGAGAAATACGCAACTCATGTTGTATCTCAGTTGGGGTATAATCAATCCTAAGCGGACTTGATCGGACCTCTTCCATACATGTAAGAAGTCAAGTAACACTTTGGCTAATACCTATGATAGGTCAGAAGGTCCTTGGCGGACATCCCATGACCTCTTCCATACAGGTAAGACGTCAAATAATGTTTTGACTAATACCTGATAGGCTAAAAGGTCCTTGGTGGACTTCCCATGGCCTCTTCCGTACAGGTTAGCGCCATCGAATAATATTCTGACCAATCACTTCGGATAGGTAAAAACAAAACAAGTGCATATCACCCACAAAATTTTTTTATATCATTGATAGCACTAACACGATGATATAAGAAAGAATCAAAATTCTGATACAAAATAATAATAATAAATAACAATACATAGATAAAAGAAAAAAAATGCATCCTCAAGTAATAATACATGATATCAACGTCTTCATCACCACTAGGAGATGCTCCCTTAAACTCACTCTCAACCCCTTCATCTCCTTAATCGGCAAGGATCTTCGACACGGGAGATATTCTCAATATTAGCTGATTTTGTGATGTACTAAGTGGATTTCTTTAGAATCTGGATGAAGCCTCTAAACATTGGTACTCCAAGTCCTTCACTTTAACATCAAGAATATGATTACGGGCTTCCTGGACATGGTCCTCGATAGTATCACGATAAGCCAGGGAGTTCTTAAAGTCTTCCACTGCCTTCAATGAGATTTTATTTACTTCCGCTTCTAACATTATAAGCTTCTTCTCAGAAAGACGATCTTTCTTTCTTCTCCAGAGCTTTCTTCTCTCAAGTGCCTTGTCTTTTCTCTTCTCGAGTATCTCGCCACCTCAATCACCACTCATCCGAGTGCTCCACCTCGATCTGGAGACAAAGAGAGAAGTTGACATGTTTGCTAGCTTCTACACCCCACCGATCCTCAGTCACCACCTTTTGGCCTTAGCACTCATCTTTCGCTCATACCGCCTTCTTGAGATATTTTACCTTCACAAATTCAGTATTCCACTCGTCTAGAGCGATACCTAAATGAGTCATCAGCCCTAATGTTTGAGCTACCTACAATAAAAAAAATTCATCATAAATATTATACAAAGAAAGAAGGAAAATGAGAAAAGAAGGAGGAGGAGAAGACAACGTACTAATTCGTCTGCTCGTTGACGTCCAATACATAAGTGCTTTAACACCTCTTCGGGAATATGCGGCTTCGAGAAATGAATTCTCCCATTATGAGTTGAGATGGCTAAACTCTCAGAGGCTAATTGGGGGCGAACATCTTTTCCAGAGATATTTGACGTAGTCACTTCGACACATGTCTTCTTTTTCTTTAAAGAAGAAACATTGCCATCACTGTGATTCACAACGGACTTCTTGAAAGAATCCTGTGAATATGAGGAGACCTTTCATCACCTTTACTTGATCTCTTCATTGGAAGAGCATGAGATCACACTACCTGGATGGAAAGGTCAACCTTGAATATTCTATCTTCAATTATATATTTATCAATGTGGTGTAACTCATGCTGCAAGCTTCATGCCTCAGGAATATTAAGAGTTCTTAAGATTTCATTTCTTTCAATCAGTAATGGATCTGGAAGGTCATTCAATCTTTCCCATCTCTCAGGGAGGCCCCACTCATTTTTCACAAAAAAGAATCTAGACCAATTTCTAGATGAATTTCGTGCTGAAAATTCTATCCAATTCTTTATAACCCGATAAGAAACACGTCCCTGAACATCACATGTGAATCTACACATTCGGCATAAGTATTTGATGTTCAAAGTAACACCACGCTCTGTAAAGAAGATAATTAAACCAACGATGATCACTGAAGCTCGAAATAAAAATTGTGACAAAGCTACACCGCATATTTTAAAGATCTCAATCAATTCAGGAGCCAAAGGGAATTACAGTCCCGCACAAAGATTCATCTCATAAATAGTAAAGTATCCTGGCAGAGGTGAAGGGCTCAATCAGACTTTTTGGCAATAATGACCACCAACTCATTAGAGAAGTGAAATTTCCTATGGAGCATCATTAAACTATCTGATGTGATAGTGGATGATATATCATCTGTAGCTATCAAGCTATGTGTTTTCTTCCGGCCATCATTCTGTAAAAATACATAATAAATAAATAAAAAGAGAGAGGAAAATGCAAAAATCTAAGAATTTTGTGAAGCAACTCTCTCACCCCAATACCTAGGCATATCCTTTCTTGACTCTGTCGCTCATGGACAGCTTTGGATAAAATTTTTTGCCTACAATCTAACGAAAAGTATACGCATACATATGACATAAAAAAAGTTATTTCTTTTAATGACACTCAAATTACGCACTTCGAGTTGAAGGATGGTTCCAATTAACGCTTCCATCTTAGTTATTAAGTTTGAACCATCCATTGAAGTTCCAAGAAATCAATTTCTTAAGTAGAACTAGCCTCACGGCCTCGAACCCACCGACGGGGACTTGATGCCTCTTTCGGGAAAACCAAGACTCGCCGTATGAACTATGCCTTGATCGCTCAAACCCGGTCGGTCCGACGAGGCCGACGCCTTTTTCGAGGGAAAAGGAGCTCGCCGTATGAACTATAAGCCTTGATCGCCTCAACCCGGCCGGTCCGAAGACATTGACGCTTCGAGGGAAAATCGGAGCTCACCCATGAACTATGGGCCTTGATCGCCTCAACTCGGGCCGGTCGACAAGATATGCCTCTTTCGAGGGAAAATCGAGCCTCCCATATGAACTATAGGCCTTGATCCCTCCTCAACTTGGTGGTCCCACGGACGCAACTCTTGAGGGAAAATGAGCGCCGTATGAACTACGGCCTTGATCCTCCAAACCGGCCGGTCAGGACGCCTCTTTCGAGGGAAAATGAGCCTCGTCAGATGAGTAGGCCCCTGATCAAGAGAGCGAATGACCTTCTCTTAAGAAGAAGGTCAGAACTTCGCTAACAAAAAGAAAAAATTTTTTTTACTAGCCTTGAACTTCGCTAGATGATTTCAAAGAAAACTAAAGCATATGGGAATTATGTCTTCTCACTTGACCCTGGGGTTTATAGACCCCTTATGGGTAAAAGATAATAAATAAAAAATGCAAAAAAAAAGAAAAAAGGGAGAAAATGCTCATCGGCAAGATTTATGCATGCGCGACGCTGCGCTACCAGACGGCGCGACAACAGCTGCCAGTACTGCCGCTCGCGCCTTGCTGGTTCGCTATGGCGTTCTCAGAGCGCCGCTGGCGCAAGATGCACCTGCGCATCGAAAGCCCGTATCCGGATGAGTCCATAACTCAAACTCATACCGCGGCGATAACACATATCAGCGCTCTACACTCGCCTGATCATAATCTTATGCCCCCATGAAGATTTGTTCTCTCAAAATGTGTGGTTAATGAACCCGCAAATTTCCTTGAAGAATTTGCTATTTTTAATTATTTGACATATGTATTTTTGGATGATTGAGATAATTCATCCAAAAAATAAGGGCAATATACCAAAAATACTACTAGTTGAAGCAAATCTTGATGTCAAAAGCAAGCGATCTTAAGTTGAAACTAGAGATCGACACTTAAAATATCATTAGAAACTGGATATCGTTAAATCCCTAAATAGCTCTTAAATATGGAGTTTTATGATCAAATCGAAGCTTTGACGAGATATTTAACACCAATATCTCTTGATTCTGACTTCATTTGAGCATTCAAATACACAAAATACATCAGATGATCAAGGGAATCATTTTGAGCCATCCGATGGAGTGGTTTGGATCTTGCATGTATTTACGAAAATATATTCTCTTTAATCTATAAATAGCTCCTCATTCTTCACATGAGGGGAGCCAAGCTAAAGAGAAGAGATAACTCTAAAACTTGAAAATCCTCCAAGATAATGTAATTACCACTTACGGCCAATCACCACTCGTCAGCCACCACCGTCGCCGATCGCCGATCACATGCTAATCTTTATCGTTTGCGTCACCGCCGACCACTCGCCGGCCACCGCTGGTCATTACTGTCGGTATCGCCGCCATCGCCTCGCCATCCCGCTGACTACTGGTTACCGCTGCCGCTTATCGACATCGCCGCTATCGACCAGCCGCTGACACGCATCGATTACTGCTGGCTGCCGCTTTCATCGACAAGAATTTCCATTACCACATCGCTGACCGCCATGATTAATTCTACTCATTAATAACTACTTTATAAATCTATAACCCAACTATGATATATGGTGTGATTCTTGATTCATATTGTCGCTCTTCTCATATATTTCATAATCCCTTTATTGGAAAATTTTGTACTCAAATACATAGTGGAAGATTTTATCTTTCTCGTGATTTTTCTCTTTTAGATTTTTCACGAAAATTATTTTCTTATTAATTCCTCAAACATCGGTGTATGTTAATTTATACAAATTTTATTCTATCACAACTAGTTAAAGCACATAACAAATATATATATATATATATATATATATATATATATATATTCCAAAAATTCACCACCAATTCTCTAATTAGAGAGTAGATTAAATGTCAGAAATCAGATACAGATGTAATAGTTGAAAAGCACCATCTGGAGATTTCACTTCATTGTGAGGACTTTAAATTGCAGATTAACTATAGCAAAGACCTATAATTACTCCCTCCTAAATGTTGAGAGAGAACTTACGATTAAAGCTAGTCGTTAGATTGCTAAATGTATAACATATAATAGCAGCATAAGCAGTTTAAAATTTAATGTTTATAATTTATGAAATTCATCATCATTAGCTTAAAGTGGATGGTTGGGGAAATGATGACATGCTTGATCAATATCTTATGGTTCTTATTTTCCTACTTAGAAGAGGAGGTAATCGATCCAACTTGATAAAGGATCGCTAACCATGGTTGCCGTAAGGAAATATTGTAGACTTAGAATGGTGTTTGCCTAAGAAGATAAGTTTAAGTTCACTTTAGCTAACATATGACTTGACTATCATGTATCTCACAACTGGGTCGATTTGAACACAAAAGCACAATCACCAACCATAATATAATGTCATTACGATAACCACTGATAACTCGGTAATCACATCATGCGTACCTGCCAAATCACGAAGAGACATAAGTCACATCATAGTAGATTATTTGAGTATGAATATACATGTGTTTGACAGCCATTTTAGGTCATTTTCTTAATTTGTCACATCCATCGTTTGGATGTATTATTTTGCTTTAAATTTTTAGATTGGTAATTTTTTATTTAGTCATTTTGAGCTTAATAATTCATCAGATTTTTTATTTAGATTGATATTTAAGTTATATTAATTTGATTTGAAATTTTAGTCACATTTTGATGAAAATATCTCTTCCGGTTGAAATCTTCATTCAACATAGCCATTATCGAGGTAGATATATATTATTTTTTATTATCTTTCGTTACATCATTTATTAATTTAATAATAGATGATCTATCATTGTCGTATGATAAAATTAATTTACCATATTTTATTAAATTGAAATTCTTATAATATTATTATTGATTTTTTAGGTTTTGTATCGGTCGGCAGATTGGAAATCAACCGCGTAGTATTCTCTTAGATTTAACCATTTATCAGTATATATATAAAAATCAAATTTTGTGTATTATATATATAATACATAAGAAGATAATATTTTATTATGCATCAATACATATCATATCATTAGAGATTTATTCTTTTCATATTTAGATAAGATAAGATCACAGTGATATGATCAGACTGGAAGCTCAGTCTGGATCTTAATTAACGGATTTCAACTGATCGGGTCAGAGCGCCGGCCCGCTGGCCGCAACCCATGGTGTTCACGTGATCCTGAGCCGAGGATATTTCTGCAATATCACGATTTAATAATAATCTGCAGAACCAGACACCTCACGAGGAATATACGGTTCTTCTCTGGCGGCATCCTCGCAAAATCCTCTCCTCCTTCCCCTCAAAATCACCCAAAAATCTCACCTTTTCTTCTCCCGTTTTCCATTTAATTTCTTTCTCCGCGATACTGATTGATTTCATCCGTTTCTTCTTCTTCGTGTCCTTCTTCTCTCTTTCCTTTGTCAGCGCTCTCACTCTATCTACTCGCTCCTCAACAGTGTGGATTTGGGCCGCTGAAGAAATCGAGGGGAGATCTCTCCTTCTTCTTCCACCTCTGGCCAAGGTGTGTGCTTTTCACATGTTTGTGAATCATATTTCCTAGTACTTACTTCGAGTTGTCTCATGGTTTTGTACATGTAAAAGCATTTTAGGTTTCTACCATCCGAGCTGATGCTTTTTTATTTGGGAATTAGTTTTAGTTCTAATTCAAATCGCTGAGAGAAAATAAATGGAAGAAAATAAAATATAAACAAATCAATAATAATTTTTATGCAAATTTGGCAATGGATGACCCATGTATAGTCTTTTTCTGCTATTGAAGTTTTCGCTATGATGATCATGATCAAAAATTACAAGAGAAATTGAATGGCATGACACACTGTGTTTGGCAAGTGAGATCTTCAAATTACCCTTAATTAAATAAATCATGAATTAAAGTCAATTCATGTATATAGCCTTTCCTTAATAATTTTTTAGTGAACTTTAATTAGACTCCACAGCTTAACATTCTAATCCTTTTTAACCTATGTGGAAGTGAAAGAAAGCACAAATGCATATTTAGGAAGTAATCCAAAGTTTAGAACCGTTATGCCCCAATATATCTTTTAGTTTGACAGCCTTTTATTTCTTTTTAGTCTTATGGGAAGAACAAGAAGAAGAAGATAGTGTTATCTGGTTGCTTGACTATTGCTCAACCAAAAAAAGGAGACTTTGGAAAAATTTTAATATTCTCAAAATTCATAGAACACGAGTATCATTCTAGAATAGCCCAGCAAATCTTTGTTTTGCTTCAATTTATGCATCTAAGCAAATTTGTATCAACATGCATTATCAGCTGTTTTGCTATTAACTAAGCTTTATCTTTCAGGTCATTGCTTATAAATTATCTACTGAAAAATCAACCTCAGAATGGCAAACTTGCTTTCAATTTCTTGTGCTGCAAACCTCTCCAGCCACAGAAACTTATTTTAGACCATGCAGTGGCCATAATACAAGCTGTTCATCTTCTTCATTTGCAAGCCATGCATCTCCAATCTTCACATTATGCCAGAAGAAATTTCAAGGACCAAGTGCTGTGTATGCCACAGCTGCAAGCAAAGTGGTTGAACAACTTCCAAAATCTGGATCTTCAACAAACTCAAATGGCCCTATATCCAAACCGAAAAGGGTGATGGTTATCGGGGGTGATGGATTTTGTGGTTGGGCTACCGCCCTCCACCTTTCAAATAAAAACTATGAGGTCGCTGTGGTTGATAGCCTTGTTCGTCGCTTATTTGATCATCAACTTGGCATTGACTCTCTTACACCAATATCTTCCATACAAAATTGAATCTGTCGATGGAAATCTCTTACTGGCAAAATGATGCAATTATACATTGGCGACATTTGCGACTTTGAATTTCTCTCTGAAGCTTTTAAATCATTTGAGCCTGATGCGGTTGTGCACTTTGGTGAGCAAAGATCTGCACCATATTCCATGATAGATCGGTCAAGAGCAGTGTTCACTCAGCAGAATAATATAATTGGAACTCTAAACGTTCTCTTTGCTATTAAAGAGTTCGGTGAAGAATGCCACCTCGTGAAACTTGGGACTATGGGGGATTATGGCACTTCAAATATTGATATTGAAGAAGGTTACTTAACAATCACACACAATGGAAGAACTGATACATTGCCTTATTCAAAACAAGCAAGCTCTTTTTATCACCTAAGCAAGGTTTATGATTTGCATAACATCGCATTTACATGTAAGGCATGGTGAATTAGAGCAACGGAGTTGAACCAAGGTGTGGTTTACGGAGTGAGAACCAATGAAACTTCAATGCACGAGGAGTTGTGCAATAGATTTGACTATGATGGTGTGTTTGGAACAGTTTTGAATAGGTTTTGTGTTCAAGCTGCAGTTGGGCACCCACTTACTGTGTATGGCAAAGGTGGTCAAGTAAGTATTTTAGAATTATTTAGTATGTTTTGAGATTTTTACTTACTAAATGGCACATAGTTTTTTCTGTAATAGTATTTGTTAGGAATCATTTCATGTGTATTTGAGGTTAAGAGAGTCCATGAATGATAAAAATGAAATGTTCAAAACTCTCATGCTTAACAAAACCATAATTATAATAAGTATTTTTTTCTCGAACATTCATTTTGTTGGGTGTTTTAGAAGAAAAAATTCAAACACTTAATACCCCTTAGCAGCTGCGCTATGAATGTTTATTAGAAAAATCTTTACCTTGTTGCCTGAGCCATAAAATTATTTTCAGGGAAAAAAGTAACAACACTTCATCACTAATAATGATATCATTATTAATAATGATTAATGTTTATATGACCTACATTTAAAAAAACTTTAGTAAACACTCCATTACTTCATATGTTGTGCTTGCCTTGTGTTGTTTTGGGCTTATGTATGTATTTGGAATGTAGTCTTACTGAAAAGCAAACAGAATAATTCACAGATATGCCCATCTTGTTTTACAACCAGGAACCATAATTAAATATCATTGCTCAAGAGAAGGAAATTTCATCATTTACTTCTGTTCATCATTTCATTTAGCTTTATAAGACCTCAAGTCATTTCATTTAGATTTTATGATAATGTTGAGCTTTATTATCCTAAACACTATTCTAGATTTCACTAATTTCAAGTTGATGAAAATTCATATACACTCACACTCGCGTCTTTGGAATTTCTTCACGTTTTCGCTCGTTAACATATTCTTATTTTTAGCAAACATTTTAATGTTAAGGTTGGAGTAGCTCCAGTTGCAGATAAGATTATAGAGGGTCATCTTAGATGTGGCTTAGCCATATAAAGCAGGCCATCCGATGACCCAATTAGGAGAGTAGATGTATTAGATTCGACTTATGTTAAGAAAGGTAGATGCAGATCTAAAAAGACAAAAATATGATCTTAATTTATTAAGATTAAATCAAAGTATGACACTTAATAGGACACATTGGAGTTCATAGAAACAAGTTTTGTAGCAAGACTAACAATAAGAGCTAAGAACAATACAACCTCCAGCTTCTGTTGGCAGTAACATGCAGAGAGCATTATAGTCCTACAATGTTATCACTAAATCTTATCATGCATATGATTATTTCTCTTTCATCCATGCAGACTCGTGGCTACTTAGATATAAGAGACACAGTTCAGTGCGTAGAACTTGCCATTGCCAATCCAGCCAAACCCGGCGAATTCCGAGTGTTCAATCAATTCACAGAACAGTTCTCTGTCAATGATATTGCTGGTCTTGTAACCAAAGCTGGCAAGAAGCTCGGCCTTCAAGTGCAGACTATCTCTGTGCCAAATCCTCGAGTTGAAGCTGAAGAACACTATTACAATGCCAAGCACACAAAGCTCATTGAGCTGGGACTCAAGCCACACCTTCTGTCTGACTCTCTCTTAGATTCACTGCTCAACTTTGCTATACAGTTCAAGGATAGAGCTGATCATTCACAGATAATGCCAAATGTTTCTTGGAAGAAGATAGTGAAGCCTAGAACAGCTTCAGTGCAGTTGTGATGAGAGGAATATAGTTGCAAAACTGTAATAAAGTGGTATATTATGTCAATATTATAAAAGTTGACATTTTGTACTGCTGTACTTATAAATTGAGTTGTGAAAAACAAGCAGGAGATAACTTTTTTTTTTTCATGTCATTCGATCTCTTTTTTCCAATTATCTCTCTTGGTTTGATGTTGTTCCTATTGACTCACTAGGGCTTGGAACCAAGTTGATAAATTGGAAGGATTAACTTCGGATGCTTTCAGTCGTTGGATGTGTTTTATAATTAGCCGTTGGATGAGTCCTGGATCGAGTCTCTTAGGCTGAATCTTGACCGTGGATGATGTTTCTTGTAGAGCCTTGGATTTGGTTTTGGATCATGCGGTTCTTAATGCCTATCGCCTTAAGTGGATTCCAGCGCTTCTAGGTTTGAGTCTTGGATGTGATCGAGCCCTTGATATGGGTTTGGTACTTCGGCCGTGGATGTAGACATGGGAAATTTGCTTTAACCTTTATTCTTTGTTTCTTTTCAGGTGAAGGACTCAGAGAGGAATTAGCTGGTGGGATGGAGGAGAAAGGGTTTCTCAGGTGAAGAATGGTGGTTGTGAGGAAAACCAAGAAGAACATGGCGGAAGAAGAAGAAGGCGAAGATAAGTTCTTTCTTAAAATCTTGATTCTCACTCTGTTTGAATCTATTTATCTTCTTGAAGTTCTATGCTCTGATTCTTTTTTAAGTGGATCAGTTCTTTGCTTTTTTATTATGGTTGTTATTTATCTTTGATGTGTGCGGCTTTCTTGAGGTCTTGATTCGATTTAGGCTGTTGTTGTAGTTGTTTATCAAAAGCTTTTGTTGACTTATCTTTGATTCACAGAACTTTCGTAAATACTTTAAAGGATTTAGAATTTATCTAGAGAGTGTAAAGAGGGTTGAGGCTTTTATTTTGTTATCTCAGTAACTTATTCTCTTCTAGAATCATCGAGAAGATCTGTAATGATTTTTTATATTATTTTCTTTGTAATTACTTCTTGTTTGAGTCTTATTTATTGTTTGGTATGGATGATTTGGATTCATATCACATTCGAAATAGAAAAAATCATAGGCCTTATCCCAATTAATACAACTTCTCTTAATGATAAATATTAACTATAAAGGAACTTAAAGTTCATCAGAGAAGTTAATATAATGTAAATACAAGTTGGATGTTATGAGTATGTTAGTGATAGCTACCAACGTTAATAGGATGATGACGGTGGTGGGATTAGTTAATTTATTAGATGTGAAGATTTTAGGACCTTGAGGTGTTGGATGAGATGATGAGAGAGATTATAGAGGCCATTTAAAACAGTCAAATTGGTCTGTCCTCCCTTAGAAATGGAGATGAAACGAGCTAAAAACTAGACATTTAGAGAAGTCATGCGGTTGTTAAAGATTACGAGATTGATAATCACCTACAGGTGGGAATAGCATGACCTGATGGCAAAATTGAGGTAGGTAGCAAAGCCATGAAGATCGTCGAAGACGGTAGATTGGTCATCAACTTAATATGAAAATGTTGTGCGCCGAAGACGATATGAGGTGATAAAGGAAGATATGGAGGTTAATGACGTTGGTTAAATGGTTTCCTTTTGGCGGTGATGATAGCATGAGCAAGAGGATTGTTGGGGCCGCGAAAAATGGTCCGATCAGTCCTCTTTGGGAGGTGATGGAATGAATTGAAGGAGATGAAGTGGCGATAGAGGAAGATTGTAAAGTCCACTGAAGCTTAAAAGTTAACTAAGATTCAATAAAACACCACCTGCCAAATATCCTCAAAAGCCCTAAATAAAAATAATTTTAAATCTGTATTTTAAATTATAATAAGTAAATAAATGCATGGTCGCATAACTCGCCTAATCGTTTTAGAAAGAATTATAGTAAATTCTGAATAAATGCTTTCTTATATGTATATTAAGTCTTTAACTTAACCTAGGCTTCTAAATGCATGAGATTAGAAATTGAACAATAGGTCATTTTGAAGTCAAGAAATTGATCAATGTTGATTTCATCAGGGAAGAAAAATCTTGAAATAAAAATTACTACAAAAATAGAGAAATAAAAGACAATTACTTTGAGTTATAGCAAAATGAGAGAGAGAGATAGAGAGAGAGAGAGAGAGAGAGAGAGAGAGAGAGAGAGAGAGATTATTAAAATAACAATAGTTGCTAGAAAGGAGATGAGAGGAGGTAGTCATGATTTTGCCTCATATAAACATGGGTGATGCCCTCATGATTGAGGACACGAGTCATGATTGATAATGGTAGAAAATAGTTATGGTTGATAATGGTAGAAAAGAAGACTCTTGAGATAAAAAACCCTAATATATACTCTCTTAGATCATGATTAAAGATAATATTGAGTGAAATTTATGTGGCTTAAGTAAAGCCGTATAAAATCCATTTGTAAGGCAGGCATCGAGGTTTGGGCATCTAGTATGAAGTTCTTTTTATAGTCACTTTGTTATATATTTATAATTAATTCTACAAATTTTTATTATTCTTTGATTTTGTTATGTACTCATTAGGTATAATACCTATTGTTTAATTTTGTTTTCATCGAACAATCATAAAGAACTTGGTCTCATGCATGCAACTATATAAAGAACTCGTCAAAATCAGATGACCACATTATGACTCGTCGCTTGGTATGCAACACTCTCCTAACTTCCGACGAGTTCCACAATAATTACATGTAGATAGCTACCATAATTATTATGTTATTACCGACATGCATACAATTTTTTTTGTAATCACTTCAGATCTTATAAAATGAGATATTTCAAGGAATGAAAAATTCATTATTTCTATCTTTTTAATGTTCTTGAGAGGGAGAGAGTTGATTTTTATATTCTGATATACCTATTTGTATTCCTACTTTTACATAGTAAGTTATTTTACATTGTTTTTGCACAATCCCATCTAATTTTGCCCTACTTATCATGTGTCTAAGTCTTGCATCACTCAACTGATAGATTTATATTCAAAACACCTTTCAGGATAATGTGCAGTCTCCTTGAGAAAACTTAGCAAAGTTGAGAAGAGCTTTAGTGTACTTAAGAGGAAATGATATGCACACTTATGCATGAAATCATTCAATAATAGAAAATAGATGAAAGTAATCATTACTACATGTAAAGAATAGTGAAGTTTAATCTCTCTTCAATGATTGAGTCTCATTTTGTTGCTAAGGAGCGATGGGACAAATATCTAACTTAAGCATCATGGGGTGACCATATGGTGGTGTGAAGGAAGACAAAAATTATTGCTACTAAGGACTCGTATTAAGTATGTATTGAATGAATTTAGGGAATATTACCCACCATCTTTTCGGTTAGTGGAAGCGGTCAACCCCAGGGCCGTTTGATTCTCTCAGCACCGCTCTGGAATATCAGTACGTCTGAGTGTGATGATATTATCACATCCAGATTAGTGTGATATCGTCCCACCAAAGATGGGTGGGGTGTTGAATGAATAAAAAAAACATTACGGGTGTCAACAAGCAGGTTGACATAAGAAAATATAAAATAATCATTATTGACACTCATTATGACATAAAAATAAAGATAAATTTTTTTTTAATAGGATTGGTTAGACATTAAGTGAATTTTGGATGAACATTGAATAAAATTAGAAATAAATGACGAGTCACCATAAGTCATAGGTCATGCAACTTGCAATTTCCATCTCAATTAATTGATTGTTATACAAGGACATCTAAGATTGGATTTAAAGCATCAAATTCATGATAAATATAATAATGTATCGATCGATATTTTATTATAATTTATATAATTTTAACAACAATGTGAACTCACTATTCATCCTCTTAAATATACTATTGACTAATCAATCTTAGTATAAGAATTAATTATTTGCTAAGATTCATGAATGAAATATAATAATGAAAAATAATTGCATAAAATAGTTATGTAAATATTAATAAATATTTTCACAAGCAATTAAAGAAGATTTCAATCATATTAATGGTTCCTATTAACAAACATAAAATATTAAACTTGGGTATTAATGCTTTGTTAAATAGTAAGTTTAGGTCAATATTAGTCACTTTATATTTAATAAGTTTATTATTATGAGATGTAAAAAAAAAAACATTTTTTTCAGAGTTTGATTTTAATCAGGCTTCCGAATGTAGTGGGTCGCACTGCCTAATTAGGGTTTCTTCTACCTCAGCCTATTCGTCAAATGCGTCGTCTTCTCCTCCGATTTTCCTTCGGCTTGTCAATCGCGGTCAACCACTCATGGCTGACACATCTGCGCCTGCTCCACGATAATGTCCCTAAACCCCTAAATCCTTCGGTTTCGAGCATCAACGTCTCCTATCTCGTCCAATCATGCGGCCTCTCGCCGGCAGCGGCCCTCAAAACCGCCAAGAAGTTCACCCTCAAAACCACCGGTAATGCAGATTCGTTCATCTCTCTCCTTATGTCTCATGGTTTCACACAAAGCTAGATCGCATATATAGTCACTCGCTATCCCACGCTGCTCAACTTCAACCCTGAGAAGATTATCAAGCCCAAGTTGGAGCTTTTTTTCTCAATGCTGGCTTCTCCACCGTCAAACTCGCCAAGTTTGTCTTCAACGATATACATTCTTAATTTCAGCTTGGAAAAGATGATCAAACCTAACTTTGAGATTCCCAAGAGCATCTTGGGTTTGGACAAGGAAGTCGACATTGCCATTAGGAATTATTCTAGGCTTCTCCGAATTAGATTAGACAAGGATATGCTGCCCAACATGAAAACCTTGCGTGATATTGGAGTTCCACCACATAATATTATTAAATTGGCCACCTTTCATCCCAGATCGATGATGAAGAGCCCTGCCCACTTCAATGAAACAGTCAATTTGCTTAAGAAAATCGGCTTAGAAACCTCCAAGCCTTTGTTTACTCTTGGAATTAATGCTCTCTCTGTGATTTCCCCATCCTCATGGGCTAAAAAAATGGACTTTTACAGTAGCTTAGGATGGTCTGAGAAAGATACCTTAACTGCATTCAAGAAGTATCCTTACTGCATGGCTTATTCAGAGGAGAAGATCAAACAAAATATGGCTTTCTTTGTTGAGAAGCTCAAATTTGATCCTTCTTCAGTGGCAAAGCGGCCAGTCTTACTTTCCTTCAGTTTTGAGAAGAGAGTTTCCCCAAGGCATAAGATCTTCTGTATGTTAGCATCCAAAGGCTTGACAAAGAAGAATATGGATTTCAGAACATTTTTAATTCTGCCTGAGAAGAAATTCATAACTAATTATGTTACCAGGTATGCTGGCCAACTACCAGAACTCCTTATATTATACAAGGATAAGTTAGAATTATTGGAATGTAAGGTAGATCATTGAGCATCGCAGTATAATTTTTCAATGCTCCTTTTTTTTCCCCTTTGTTTTGTGAGCTTCACCACAGGATTTGCTTTAAAGCCTGTCATTGGAAGGCATCTGATTACTACTGTATTCAGTGGTATAGCTTCACTCTCTTCTCTTAACTGTATTCATACTTTTGAACTACAACTGTATTTGGGACTTGAACTTTAAGGCTGGATGGCAGTTTCTTCTTCAAATAACAGTAAGGGGGTGTTTGGCAACGGATTGGATTTATTTCAAGTAGGATTTACTAAATCCAGTATAACGGATTTAGTAAATCTGAGTAAACTCCGAAAAGTGAATGATTTATTAAATCCTCGCTAAATCCAGAAAGATGTTTGGTAAGTTATTATGAGGATTTAAGTTATAATTAAATAATAATATTTTTAAAATATAAAAATAAATAAATAAAAAAATAAAATATTAAAATTAAAATTCATTATTTAACGTAAGATATCATGTCATTACAAAATATAAATAAACATTACATTATTTGGATATAAGAAATTTTTCTTTGATAATACAAATTAAATTTCACTGTTCCTCTTTCAAACAAATCTCTATCATACTAAACTATACTTTCAGACTACAAACGATCAACGCATTAGCCTCATACATCACCGAAAAAATAAATTGGTATTTTTAACAACACAAACAACATACCAAGAATGATAGAATGAAATTAATCCCAGGATCATAATAGGTGTTTTGGGAATCACAATTTGAGTTCTGGATTTGAACCAATTTACTAAATCATGATTTAAATTTGCACATAGGATTTAATTCAAATAGAATTTATCAGAATTTAAATTAATTATTTTATTTAATATTAAATAATAAATATTTAGAAGTTTTTTTATATTTTTTATCATAAAAATAATAATAAAAGTCAAATAATTAAAAATAATAATAATATAAATAATAATATTTAAATTATATATAAATTAAATTTATAATAAATAATATTTAATAGTTATTCCAATAAAAATTATAATAAAAATATAATAAAAATAATATAATACTATAAATATATATTTAAATAGATAATATTTAAATAAAAATATATTTAGTTTATTTATATAAAATAATATAATTATATTTAAATTAATTAAAATATAATTATCATAATATAATATATAAATTAATTATAAATCTATTAATTAATTATAAAGAAGTAAATTTTATAATTATATATAATTTTAATAAATTATAATTAATTTAAAATAATATATTAATTAATTATTATCTAAATAATTTAAAATTAAATTAAAAATAAACAAAAATAAAAATAATAAACTGGAAAAGGAAAAGGATTGATATTTCAAACCCTGCCTTCTAAACCCCCGCTCTTGAAAAGTGGAGGCGACGCCGGAAGGTAATCCTCTTCTCTCCCACCCTCCTTCAAGGCTTCGCTTCTCAAGTTGAAGGAAGCGGAGAGAACGAGTGGGGCTTTGCGCGGTTGAGAGAGACGGAACGAACGAGAAGAGGAGAGCGAACGCCTACGACAACCCATTCGCCACACAAAAGAGGTTTCTTCGATTAAATCAAATCCGATGGTGGATTTAATAAATCCGGATTTACCCATTTTCTGGATTTACGGATTTAGCACAAACGGATTTACTAGAATGTGTTTGGTAGGATTTACGGGATTTAGATGGCTAAATCCCTAGTAAATCCGTTGCCAAACACCCCCTAAGAATGCTTGAATTATGTTCTATGCCTTTCCTTAGAAAGCAAACATCTTGAAACTCAAGTTCTTCACCTCTCAATTTTGTGGTGTTGAGCTGTCTGACTGCCCTAAATATATGATTCTGTTGTTTCTTGTTAGTACATCTAATCAGATGAGTTTTTTTAGTGAGTTAGAAATGGATTTTAGCACTTTCAATGTGTAATTTTTACTTCTAAATATGATTTTGAAGATAATTTAATATGGTTTTTTTTGTTAAATAAGTGATGGCTTTAACTATACCAAGTTTTGAGTGAGCTAATTAATACCAGGTAGGAAAATTTGGAGAAAAATAAATAAATATATTCTGATATAAATTATATTATAATAAATTTAAAAATTATTGATTTTATTTTGATATTAATACAATATAAACTTTTAATATATAATACTGAATTCAAAATAATTCTTGATAATTTTTTATGAAGATATTCAAACATAATTTATTTATTTTAACTCTTTTAGCAAGTGGCATCATCTATCTCACAATTATCAAAATTAAACAAATTTCAAACTTCAAAAAAAAAAAAAAAAATCCATTTAATGAAACTCACATTTCTTCATATTTCTAAAAAGAATTTTCTCCAAATTAGCTATAAATAAAATAGAGAAGAAATAAACTTTTTTTTTACTAATATAATTTTCTTTTCCTATCATCCAAAAAGAAAAAAGAAAAAAAATTCAAAATTTAAGTAAAACTCTCATCTTTCTCCCTCAATAATTATTAAACCACTCATGGAGGCTTCAAACTTCTAAATAACAACTCCACCCCCATTAATAGCCACAGCAAGGAATGTTTTTCATTGAATGATTTACAGACATATCTCATAATTCTTATATATTTACATAAGTAATATCTAAAATTATATATACTATAAATTTAAAAGTATATTTCATTTAAAAAAATAATAATAATGATATTTTTAATATGAAATTAAAGATTTAAATATTATTTATGTAAATATGAAAGTTTAGATGTAATTGTGTAATACATATAAACAGATAAAAATTATATCATACGTACGTAAATCCCCTTTTTATATTATATATATATATATATAAGGATTTAGTACAATTCCTTAGAAGGTTTTAATCAAAAGATATTAGAGAATGTATTCTAAAATTCTAAATAGGATGATTAAAAGCTCTGCTCCAATATCTCTAGAAATAAGATGTTCATATCATCTGCAGCTTAAAATGATTCAGAAAACAGATTGCCAGAGATTAGAAATCAACGAAATATCCATTCAGTTCAGAATATCTTTAACGAGGAAGCTGAGGGTGATTACAGGACACATATTTTTAGTAGAGAAGAAAGAAGAGAGCAAGCTTGAAGCATTACCATGCCTGATGCATAAATCACACTCAAGTAGAAAAATAATTATGCCTTTTGCAAGCTATTAAGGGTCACTGTCACATAAAAGAAGAATGGAAGAGCAAGAAAACAATAAACTGAGATAGAATAAGTTCATTAATGACATTAACATTGATTCTGGCATTCAAAATGTGATTTTTCATGGCAGGAAGATTTGTTCGGCAGAGGAACAATAAAATATGCGCTCTGTAGGTGTTGACTGTTAAAAACTTGTCAGCTGCAATGAGTAGATGGATCCTGGTGGTTTTAGACTAACGGCTACATTTCTGATGTTTATAAGAAATTAGATCAATTTTGTCGACTATTATATTATGGCTCAAAAAAAGATATTTTTTTTAACCTTAAGCAAGTAAATAACTAAAGTGATTAACAGATGTCAAGAACAATTGCAGAGTTTTGCAGCAATGCTTACGCAACAATGGGGTAGAAAGTGTAGAGAGAATCAACTTAATCAAGCAGAAGTTAGAAATTTAATTGCCATACTCAATGCTCTACTGTACTTCTGGACAATTCTAACTCAGTCTTGTAAATTTCAAACAGCTCTGGAACTTGATCAGCATACTTGATGATCACATAATCATTAACGAATTTCTTCCGAGGAAGCCGTAGGAATGATGCGAAATCCCCCGTCCTTTTCTTTAATCCATTGGAAGTTAAATACTGGAAAATCTTATACCTTGGGGAGATTGTCTTATCAAAACTGTAAGAAAGTATAACTGATCTTGCAGCCACATAGGAGGATTCCCATTTAAGCTACCAAAATTCCGCTTGATCTTCGCTTCTGAAATAAGCATGCAGTAAGGATGATACTTGAATGCAGTAAAAGTATCCTCAACTGACCAACCTAAGGTCCGGAAGAGCTCCAACTTCTTATTCCGCGTGGGGGAAGATAGCCCAGAAAGAACATTAACTGCCAGAGCAAACGCAAGCTTAGAGGCATCGAAGCCCATTTTCTTAAGCAACCCAACAGCTTGGTTGAACTGGGCAGGGCCCTTCATCATCGCTCTTTGGTAAAAGGTGGCCAATTTAATTATCCTGTGCCCTGGAACTCCTATATCCAGTAAGGTCTTCATGTTGGGAACAATGCAATTTTCCAATCTCTCTCGGAGAAGTCTGGAAGAGTTCCCAATGGCGGTCCTCGAAGTTGGGCTTGATCTTATTTTCTAAGCCGGCTTTAAGGATGCTGGGGTCCAACGAAATAAGCTTGACTAGGCTGGGTGTTTCAGATGGATTTACTAAGATTTAGACTGCTAAATCCAGAAATCCTGTCAAACACAAAAAATATTTACTAAAGGATTTAGTAAATCAAGAATCAGAAATCCTCTTAAATCGATTTAGTAAACCTGCTAGAAGATTTACATTTTATAAACTGGGCCCACGCTCGAGAGAGAGAGAGAGAGAGAGAGAGGGGCCAGTTTAGTTTTTAAAAGAAATTTACATATATAGCATACAAATTTTATGTATTTATATATCAAATATCTAAAATTTAATATTTATAAATATAATATATTTTTTATACTTCAAAAGTTGAATTTTACTTTTAAAAAATTAAGAAAAGGAGTATTTTTATTGTAATAATAAAAATTTAAGTGTTTATATGTAAATATTTATATTTAAGTATTAGATATATAAATATAGAAGAATTGTATTGCTCATTTTCTTTAATTCTTTAAAAAATCTTAATTTTAAATAATTCATTTAATTACTATTTGTTCTTAATTAAAATATTATGTTAAAATTAATTTTAATGTAATATTATTAACTATTTATTAATATGTAATTATAAATTAATTATAAATTATTAATTATGATTACTAATTAGATTTAAGTAATTTTAGTTAATATAATAGTTGATAGTTTTTAATTTAATTTAAGTTTATTTAAATTGATTTAATAAATTATTATTTAATATTAACTTATAAGTTATTAAAATTAAATTATAATTTAGTAAATATAATTATAATTGTTATAAATTTGATAGTTAATTAATTAAAAATTTGAAAAAATTGGTACGATTTTATCTCTTCACATGACTTAATATAATTTTATTCTTATATTACCCAATAATTTAATAGTTATAAATTTTAATTAATTAATAGTATTAATACATAATATTTAAATTAATATTGATATTATTAATTGATTAATTAATATATATTTAAATTAATTTTAATGCATTATTAATGATTTATTGATTAAAAAAAACTTTTAAATCAAATGCACTAAATCTTCAAATAATTTACCAAATATCTTCAAGATTTAACTAATCCATTATCAAATATTTTTTAGAATTTAACAGCTCAGGATTTACTAAATTCAGATATACTAGATTTACTAAATCCTATTTAAAATAAATCAAATCCGTTACCAAACATCCAGTAGCCCAAGTTGAGGAAAAACTCTAGTTTGGCTTAATCTTCTTCTCCTGGTTGTAGCTAATCAGTGAGGGCTGGCTGGTGATAATATACGCAATCTGGCTTTGGGTGAAGCCATGAGCTCGGAGGAGTGAGAGAACGGAATCAGCGTTACCGGTGGTTTTCAAGGCAAACTTCTTGGCGATGGAGAGGGCAGTCGCGCGTGAGAGGCCGCAGGATCGGATGAGGTAGGAGACGGTGACATCTGAAACCGAAGGGGTTAAGGTTTTAGGGACCACGTCATGGAGAAGACGCAGATGTGTTGGGCATGACGGGTTGCTCAGTGGAAGGGATATCGACGGAGAAGACGAAGCATCGCGGTAAAATATTTGTGTGAAGAGAAGTCCTGTTAATTTTTGACACACAGATAGGTAGAAACCCTAATTATCTGGCGCAACATGCTGCAAAGTTAACTGCTGCAACCTATAGACAACAATCTTGTGAGAAATTTCTAATTGAAAAAATGAATTATATATTGTAGCAAAATATAGATTTAGCTCATAACTTAACTCTTGATGTTTAGTCTATCTTTTTTAGAGTGAGATTTTTCTCAACATACTCTAGTTGTTCGTTGACTCGCTGCTTACTCTCCTGATTGCCTCGTTCCCACTTGTAGAAGAGAGACTATCCTTATAGCCCCCAATAACTCATTAACTCCAGGTCACAAGGGCTCAAGAAAGTAATGCCCTAACAGTTCATCTCATTGCATTACCAATATCGATGGTACTAGCAAATACTAATTTTTAAATGTTTTAAACTAAAGCGTTTTTTTTCAGGAAAAGATGATCTTTTGTAATCCACACTTACAACAAATTAAGTTTTTGGTGGGTTATTGCCGTAGCAATTATCAGCATAGCAGCAGTGGTGCCTCTTGATCTTAACAATTTATGGAATTTGTAGCAGTTATTAGCCATTAGAAAGACCATAAGGGCTACTTCAACTATAAGTACCTCTCCTCACCCGATTATCTACCCTTCTCATGATCTCCTGACTCCATCTTCTTCGGGACTCTTAACATAATTTGAGAGAGAAGAAGAATAATGGAGTCATAACGTTCAGCTTTCAAAAACAGAAATTCAACGGTCACACAAATCATAAAAGTAAACGGCAATGACTTCTGAAAAACAGAATTACAAGACACAACAAGCAAATGCAATGGCTGAGCTTTTGAGAATCAACAAAGGAGCAGCCATAAAGCTTAAAGGCTTACATGATACAGGAAACCAAAAAGCACTTAAAATCGTGTTCATTAAACTAACAACTTTGATTGAGACACCAACAATCTACCTCAACTCCAAACAATTCTAAGTCATCTCTGTAAACTTCTAGAAATTCAAGAACTTGACCACGTTGATTTAAGTAATTCTTCTTAGGCAACCACAGGAGAGTTGAGAAACCACCATTAATTATATCTAAGACCTTGGATTCTAACATCAGAAAAATCTTGTATCTCGGAGAAATTGTGTTCTCAAACTAAAAAAAAAAAAGTAAAATTGGACATCTTTTAAAAAGGATGGCGCCAACTTGAATTCCTTTAACAAAGAAAGCAAAATTATGCTTGATCTTCTCCTCTGACTAAAGCATGCAGAAGAGATGTTTTTTGAATGCAGTTAGAATATCATCATCCGGCCATCCTAAGCTTCTGTAAAGCTTGAGTTATCGGTCCCAGGTAGCGGGACACCACACAGAGGGAACAATGACTCCCAAGGTAAACACCGTCTTAAACTCATCTAAGACTAAGACTATTTCTTCAGCAAGTCGACAGCTTTATTGAACTGGGCAGGATCTTTCAGCAATGATTTAGTATAAAAAGTGGCCAAATTAACGATCTTCTGCCCTGGAACTCCAAAACCCTTCAAGGCTTTTAAGTTGGGAAACATATAACTGTTCAAATTCTGCCGGGGAAGTCAAGATGAGTTCCCAATTATTATTATGTGGAATCTGATTGTGCAAATCAATTGGAGATGTACTGTTGACTCAGCCCTCAATTTTAACAATCGAGCTTGGCGGTGAGTTCGCTAGGGAAAGCGTGCCCCTTGTTTGAAGATTTAGAGGCGGAACCCTTATATATATATATATATATATATTATATATATATATATATATATATATATATTGTACATAATGCTTTGTCGTTGTGATAAGTTTTTGAATATAGAGACAGAAAAGCTAGTACATTAACGATAGAGGAACAACACCATGATGTAGGATTCATGGGATTACACAAAGAAGACAATAAAACTAATGCTGTGGCATTAGAACCCATGCAAAAAAAGCAGAATGATAGTGCCATCAGTGTCCGTGTGTTATGAAGCTAGGAGTCTATCTTAGTGAAACTAGAGAGTGAGTACTATAGAGTGATTGAAATGTGAAGAGGCTTGAATGAAGTGTACTTTGTATAATTCTTTTCACTTTCTTGATGTGGTGTGGCTCCATGATTTTTCCGTTATCAAGTTTTCAACTTTAAATCTGGCGTTCTTCCTATATTTTTTAATTGCTTTTTTTCTAAATTTTGCTATGGATTTTTCGAATCTTTTTGACGGTTCTTTCTCCCAACACAAATGGCAACGGTGACTTCCGCATCTGTGCAGAGGATGCTCTTCAGCAAATCATAGTTGGGTCTGATTCTCTTTTCAAAGCTGGTTTTCAGGATGCATACGTCTGAAGTGATTAGCTTAACAAGGTTGACTCTAGAGTAACCAAAGTTAAGAAAAAAAAACTCGAGCTTGGGCTTGATCTTCTCAGTGTTGTCGGTGAGCAGTTGAAAGTACCTGATGATCCACAATTTGGCTTTGGGTGCGGTGCAACCATTAGATCTAAGGAGGGAGAGGAGAGAATCAACGTTTCTGGTGGTTTCGTTGGTTTTAAAAGTAAAGTTACTGACTGTACCTAATTTTTTTTGGAGAATGTACTATGTCTACCAATATATCAAAATCTGAAAGACAAAAAAAAAATAATGTTATGCATATGTTAGATCTTTGACCTCTTATTTATAAATTGTGCTGAACTGGTTCCCTTAATCCGCTTTGACGGGTACTCTTCGTATAACTAGCTTGGGAAAATTATCATAAGAAATTAAAAATGATCAAAATCTGATCAATTTTTTCTCAAATCGATATCAATGGCATCCATGTTCATGACTGCATCTGATTCAAATTCAACCAATCAAAGTTTTTGCAAAAAAAAGGAAGCATTAGTTCTTCAATTTTAGAATTAAGGCGACCTTTCCTCATTGTTCCAGGCATAACACCCTTGCTTCTCGTTAGAATTGAATGAAATTTTAAACACCCTGTCTAAATCCCTATTGCCTTAGACATTCATGACTTTGTGGTTTTCCTAAGTATTATGTTCATCGCAATTTCAACCGATATTTAGCCCACCTATTAACATGATACATCAAGTCACAATTAATATGGTTTCAATCAAACCTTATATAAATAAGATGCCCGTGCTATACGACCATGCAAATATTAGTTCCAAATTACAAAGTATAAAAATATATAATCAATTCACAATAACTTTATTAAGGATGCCAAAGATGATCAAAGAATATCACTTTGCAGAATATAAGTAATATAAATATGTCTCTTAAAGTGCATAGATACAAATGAGTGTGATCAAATGTCCTCTAAGTAACAAAACTTCAAGCAACTGAGCAGCTACAAAGCTGTAGAACTCATAAAATATGCGAAATTTAAGAGACTTAAGAGGATTTTGATTATCAAACACACTACGAATTTTGTTGCAGTACTGACTAATCTACCTGACATCTAAATAACTCCAACTTATCTTCATATACTTTAAGCAACTCTGGGAATTGGTCCGCATGCTTGATGATATACTTATTTATAAATTCCTTCTCAGGTATATACAGGAATGATGCAAAGTCCTTAGTCCCTCTGGTCAATCCCTTAGATTCTAACAGGCAGAATATCTTATACCTTGGGGAAATTCTCTTCTCGAAACTGTAAGCAAGGAAATTTGGTCTTCTCGCCACATAGGAGGGATCAAATTTCAACTTCTCAACAAAGAAATTCATATGGTGCTTGATCTTCTCTTCAGAAAGAGACATGCAATAAGGATACCTTCTGAATGCAGTTAAAGTATCCTCCTCAGACCATCCAAAGCTCCTGTAGAGCTCCAACTTCTTGTCCCACGAAGACTGAGGTAGCATAGAGAGAGCATTCATTCCCACTATAAACATAGGGTGAGTGACATCAAAGCCTATCTTTTTAAGCAAGCCAGCATCTTGATTGAATTGTGAAGTCCTCTTCGTCAAAGCTTTCGGATAATGTGTGACTAATTTCATGACATTGTGCTGAGGAACTCCGATATCACGTAAGGTCTTCAAGTTAGGCAATATAACCCCTTCTAATCTGAGTCCTAGCAATTGGGAAGCGTTCAAAATGGCGATGGAGAATTCCCTGTCGGCGCTTAATATGCTCTTGAGCATATGAAAGTTAGGCCTGAGCCTGTTTTCCAAACTAAAACACAAGATTTGGGGATTATTTGTGACGATATTTACGATGTCAGCCTTGGGTAGCCGATGTCGAGGAAAAACTCCAGCTTGGGCTTTTTTCTCGGAGTTGTAGGTGAGCAACTCCGGTTGGGTGGTGATGATATGCGCGATCTGGGATTGAGTGAAGGCATAGGACTTGAGGAGGGAAAGGAAAGAATCAGCTGCGTCAGTGGTTTTCAAGGAGAACTTCTTGGCGATGGAGAGGGCTGCCGCCATTGATAGGCCGCAGGATCCGACGAGGTAGGAGATGGTGGCGTCTGAAGCCGAAGGGTTTAGGATTTTAGTAAACTTGTCGTGGAGGTGGCGCAGAGGTGTCGCCCATGGCTGATCGAGCGCGTATGTCAAGCGGAAGGGGTGCCGAAATAGAAGACGAAGCATTTGCCGCAGGTTCCACAACACGCAGGGGCAGACAAAACCCTAACGAGCCGTTTGTGAATAATACCGAGTTGTGAAAATAGGATCGGACATAGAATCGAAAATGACGACCTTCATATCAAGCAATCTTGGATCTTTCCTTTAAAGTCTCTTATACATATCACAATATATTAACTCCTGATGAAAATAGATGCCCATGTTGAGAATATAATGTATTGATTATATTATGATTATTTATTATATTAAATGTAGAGTAATCTTTTAAAAGTATGGCATTAAAATATTACTTTAGCATAAATATCATGAGCTAATGCCAATTTTAAGAGAATTTTTGTTACTTTATTTCACCGAGTATTATAGTCATTAACATCAAAATTTGTAAGCAAAATTGAAATCTAGACAATCTCTCTCTCTCTCTCTCTCTCTCTATCTCTCTCTGTCTCTCTCTCATGGTATTGCCTAAGTTATGGCTATATTGAAATCCTAATTTTCTTGAGCCCAACATATTTGAAGTATCGAACTTGAGATGGTCATTTTAGTGGGCAATCATCTTAGAGTGTTTATTATCTATTGTTGTTATTATTATTATTATTAGATATATCCTTTAAAATTTATAAATCAGTATGAATTTGAGTTAAAGATATATCCCATCAAATTGAATTCAATAAGATGAGTTCAATAATACTGTCAATTGAAAGCTCAAATCAGCTCAAAAAGTCACATATGAAATTTGACACTAACTTGGATGATCAAATGACTTCCAAATTTGACATGCTTATAATAATCGAAATGGCTCGAGATAATCCAAAGAACAAGATCTCAAATTGAAGATCGTTTGGATGGTCAAATCACCAAAAACTTATTTATGATCAAATGAATCAATATACACCGTCTAATAGAGTGTTTTAAGATTTTGGCTATAATGACCAAAATGTCCCTCTCAGAATCCTATAAATAGGACCACATTCTTATCATGAAGGGGGAGAATGAGCTAGAAGTGAACTTGAAAGAAAACTGGGAGAGAGCTAGAAGTTCGAAGTTTGTCATCACTATTGCTTGGATCGCCATTGCCGCCGAATCGGCCACCAACAACAAGTTATACCCCAAATATCTGAGAACTGACTAATTCTATTATCGATTTCACATCATCAATCCTCATTGTTGGAAGATTTAAACTAGATTGAGAGAATATAGTGAAATATTTTTTTTTTAGGCCGTAGTTTTTTCCTATTTGGGATTTTTCAAGTAAAATTGCGGAATTTTATTCTCTTTTCAACTATCCACGTGTATTTCCATAGAAAATTTGAAAAGTTTATTTTATCGTTATAAATTTTCTGACACGCAATAATTATTATAAAGAAAAGATGTTATACCATGATCTTGAACATCACATTTGTTGTGCACACTATTATAAGTTATAATGATTTCAATAAAATATAAGTTTATCATAAAATGATAATGACAGACTGAAAAATGTTAAATAATCCTGTCTTTGAGATCTATTCATTGTAAAGAACAAATCATAAATTATATATATATAAGCTTACCGCTTATTCTAAAGAATCCCATAATATTTATATTGCTTTTTTCTTCCTACTAAAAATAGATAAAGCCTCTTCTTATTTAGGAAATCACCAATTTATTGCTTACATAGTTAGGGATCATTTGCATTAAATTTTGTGATATAATTCTTTTACAACTTTACAAAGCACTTTACATATTTATTTTGCTATTTCTATTACTTTTTTTAAATTTTATGTGGTGAAAAATACATAAACTTTAACAGTCAGATATGATGGAAAAGTATAGTAGTTGTGAGTTCCATATCGATAACTAATTTTATACACAATTATTGTAGTTCTATATCGACCTTAATCATGAAATTATCATAGTAAAAAAATTAAATTAAATTAAATTTTTGAATTTTTTTTTCCTCTATTATAAGTCTAGTGATAATTTTCTTATAACAAAGTTATGTAAATCATATTCTCACCTCAAAATGTGAGAATTTGTTTAAATTATTACATAAAAAGTAACACATTTATTCATTTTTTTAAGTAAAATGCATTTTTTCAAGCATAAAAAAGATTATATATTTATAAATATCAAAATTTTAAGTATTAGATATGTAAATTTATAAGAATTGTTTGCTATGTATGTAATTTTTTCTATATTAAAATCAAATTATTATTTTTACAAGTATGGTACATTCAATTATAAAAAAATTAGTTAAAATCAATAAAATTTACTAAATATACATAATTTGTGGAAGAAAATCTAACAAAAATCCTATAAAACAAAACTTAAAAAAAAAATCGTCATTCTTCATGAGCAAGTGGGAATTAGTTACTGTTGGACTAATGAGCCCAACTTCGAAAATTGTGACAATAGGCTCTCATTAGGGTTGAAAATGAACCCGGCGTCAACAAGCTACTAGTTTCCGATTAAAGCTCGTTCTTTCATTTCACTAATAGAACGAGTTTGAATACTTTTGTAAATACTAAATTGTTAAATGAACAAACTTGAAGAAGTTGTTGTTTAGTTCATTTATGTTCATGAATAGTATTATTTAAAGCTCGTGAATAAACGCGTTCTCGACACGCTCAATTAAAGATTGTCATAAACAAAGATCATTTATATTTTTCAACATGTTGTTCATGAATAAGCTCGATTAAGACTCGTTTATTTTATTAAATAAGCTGCTTGTTAATAGATGATAAGCCCAATATGAATCGAGCTCGAGCAGCGAAGCTCGAATAAAATTTTCTTATGTGAACCTCGAGCTTGAACGCTATCTTAAAAAAATTGATTGAAGCTCGAGCTTAATAATGATTAATAAGCTTGAATTCGAACAAGTATTTACTCCGCTCGGCTCGGCTGGTTTGCATCCCCAGCGCACATGTAAAGAAATATTCCGGTCGATTCAGCGTGGTGCCGCTTATTGACCTCTATTTTTTTTTATTAATATTCAATTGGCAACAACGATTTATAATGCCTCAACGAACTCTAGAATAGCCGAATAGGAGAAGAACTGCGAGTCTGCGACTCACCCACAGCCATTCGTTCCGACGCCTTGTGGAGCTTCGCGTTTGATAATTTACAGGTTCTTTCTCCATTCAAGTTTCCGATTCCAGGTTTATCGCCAGCTAGGGCTTTTCATGGATCTAATTCTGTTTCGTAGCAATTAAATTTCTCAAATTTTTTTTTGTTTGTGTGCTCGTGTGTTTGGTAGGGTTGGGATCGGCTACAAGGTTGTTTACAAGCGGAATTCCGTTATCAACTATTATGCTTTGATATTTTAGCACGGTTTTGGTTATATTGCTAGTGTTTTTTACGAGCTTTGATCTGTAGTTGAGATCTGATGTTTTCTTTTTTTTTTTTTCTTTTTTTTTTTTCGATCTGGCTTTTGTTTGATGTTCAACGGATCTATGTGTTGTTATCGAAATTTAAGTTTGTTTTTTCTACGTTAATATTGCAGGAATCTTGGCCGGGAGGTGAGGTTCTTGATTTCGTTGAGTTTTTTATCTTTTTGGTTTATGGCCTTGCAGTGCCAGGAGTTAGGACAGTTTTCAACAAAAAACTCATCTGGCACGGTTTCTGTTGAAGAAATTGATTCTCTGAATCCAAAGTGTTGTGCGCTTTCTCAGTTGAAGGAAACTGAGAATCATCCCAAGAAAAATAATTCACGCCATTCCACTGCTGTATTTGCTGTAAGGAAAGCTGTTATACCTAGTGATTGCAGAGGAACTGGTGATTATCTTCCCTAATGGTTGTCTTTCAATTATCGACCTGCCTCCAGCTCTGGTATCAGAGATCCTGCACTGCCTTGACCCAAAAGACCTCAGGTAGTTTGTTGTGTGTCAACGCTACTTCAGAATCTAGCATCTGATCATTGTCGGTGGAAAGAATTCTACTGTGACAGATGGGGGCTGCCATTGCCTACAGCTGCTTCACCTGGGTCAGGCCTCCCAGGCGAGAAAACTTGGAAGGACTTATTCGTGGAGAGGGAGCGTCGAGCAAGTCATTCATGGGTCGGTTCAGCATCGATGCTCTTCGTGGTCACACAGAGGCAGTTCGTGCTGTTTGTTTGCTACAGTCTGCAAAACTTGTGTTCACTGGGGGCTATGATTCAGTTATCCGTATATGGGACATGGTGGAAGGATTAGCCCTTGCAGCTTCACAGCCACTGGGGTGCACTATTCGTGCTATAGCAGTAGATGCTGAGCTCTTGATAGCTGGGGGCACCGATGCTTTCATCCAATGCTGGAAGGTAATTGAAGGGAACCCTCATCTCTTTGACATTGCAGGTTCCACAATGAATCAGAAATTTGAGTTTTAGACTCTGGGGCCATCATGGCCCCATAACTAACTTGGTTTGGACTCTGCTAGAATTTATAGTGGCTCATGGGATATGAGTGTTAGAGTATGGGACAGGATTAGCTTCAAGTGCATTAGGACTTTGAGTCATGGAGATTGGGTGTGGGATCTCATCCCTCGTGGTTCCACAATTGCAAGTTCTGCTGGCAGGGATGTATACATCTGGGATTCCACTAATGGAAAGTTGATTGATGCCATTCATAACGCTCATGTTGGTAATACTTATGCTCTTGCTCGAAGCTACTTGGGTGATTTGTTGTTTACTGGTGGCGAAAATGGAGATGTTCACATGTTTGAATTGTCATACAAAACTGATAGTGAAATTAAGCTATGTGCTACTTGGAAACCACACGAAAATTCTGTTAATTCGCTTACATTTGAGTTCCCTTGGCCTGTGTCATGTTCAGTGATGGAAGGCTAGCATTGATAGATGTGAGGAAGCTATTGAAATCAGCTCGTTCTTTAACCAGTAAATATTCAAGAATAAATCAGCCATCCTTAAATTATGTGGAACCACCTCAAAGAGTGCTTCATGGTTCTGGGAATGGCTTGTATTCTGTCGCTATTGGTGCCGATAGGATTATATGTGGAGGAGAGGAAGGGACACTTAGGCTTTGGGACTTCTCACAAGCTTTGGAAATCGAGGAAAGGGTCCATGCGTTAAGAAGGATTAGGCTGGAGCATCGTATGGAGGCGGGGAGGTCCAAATTGAGATGAGTAACAAAAGTGGACTAGCTGATCAGATTCCAGGAGTGTCAAAGAAGAGCCAAAAAAATATCAACCACAATGCTTCGTGGCATGTAAAAAGGAGAGACCAGAAATCAAGAGGCTTAGGTAACTGAAATTTGCACTGCAAGATCTACTTGACCATTGCCTTAATGTCTTTAATAATGCTTAAAAAATTCTGCCTCTTGAGGCACATATTTTGGTGATGGTCATTATCTTTGATTTCATTAGCTTGGTTTTGGAAACTCTGCTGCTCAAGATGCTTAGTTAATGTGTAGCAGAGTTGATTCAAGTCATTCTTACAAATGTTTAAGTTCTAGTAAAATTTTTTTATCATTTTGCGCCACTGCTCTTTATTATCTTTATCTTAATAACTTTTATTGTTTAAATTCTTTTCCTAGGGTAGCTGCCTAAGTATTCATGAGTTTTGATAAGATTTCACTTTAATGATGATAATAATTTTGATATTTAATCAAGTGAAGTAATTCTTTTAGACACGTTGTACCTACATCAGCATATTAAGTGCATGAAAATCATAATTTACTGTAAATTTAAATGTCTTTAGGTTTTAAATTTCTTCGATCATTTTTGCATTTATTAATAATTATTGTATTAGCTTATTCATAATTAATCATGATTGTAATGATTCAACTAATAACAAATTATGGTAACATTTGTACATAAGTAGTATTTAAATATATTCAATCTATGATCTGATTAGAAAATTAGTTAATTGTGTAATCTAATTCATCATTATTACATTACCCTTATCCACACCATTTGGCCCATCTTTATGATTCCTTCTCTATTAATTCTTGCGGAGGCCCCATGTATGCTACTTTTTTTTTTTTAGCTTATTGCAAAACTTCTAGCTATATTATGTTTCTATCTTCTTAAATATAGTTTGTTAGTCATGTTATTATTTAGTTCTATCATTATTCTGTGGATTAACTTATCACCAAGCAAATCATTGTTGAATTTTGTCATTGACTTTGGTTTTGGCCGTGATGGTTTTCTTGTCTTCCTACAGGTAGATTCTATGCTCTGATATCAAATGATATAAAATCTAGAGGAATCAGTTAGGAAAATCTCTTATATATGGATTAGAGTTTAAGATTTTTGCAGGGTCTTGTAGTTGAGTTTGAGAACTAGTTAGAATTGGTGGGTTCTAACTCAGAAGTGTTGCAGAAGGCTTGAGGAGGATTATGTTTATAAGACTAGTAAATATAATTGCACAAGGAAGAATGAAATATTAATTAGAATTGCAGATTTTTCATTTTAAATTGTATTTGGACTAGCCGTTTCTTGTTTGCACCTTGATTCCTTGTAGCTCGTAAAGTTTTTTGTCAAGGAGAATGTTGGAAGATAGATTGCCTTTTTTAGAAAGAGATATTGATTGGTTTGAGAGAGGAGGAAAGCATTGGTTTGAAATTTTATAATTCTAGAATGAAAGGGCCATTATTTTGAAACTTTCATTATGCTTTTATTTATAAAGATAAGATGATTGGTTAGCCTAACATTTTTTTGTTAGGCACCTAAATCATAAAATATGAACAAAGTTTTTGTTCTATAATTTCTTTATTTTATGTTATGACGCCAAAATATCCATCTAACGTCTTTTAATTTGTTTGCACGAGTAGTCAAATAATTTAGAGCTTATAAACAATAATTTTTTATATGAAGATTTTGCAAAGAAAAAAATACGAAGTTTTGTCCAATTTAAACAGACAGAAAATGTTTTTTTCCATGCGGTAATTAACACCCTTAGAATATAGAAACATCTACTAGAGTTGATTCATGGTACGACAGTTGCTGTTATGTAGTAGTTAAAATCCATATGAGATTATTGGAAATATACATTAATATAACAAATAATATACTTTTATTTAAAAAAAATTGATTATTGATTCACATACCCTAATTTTTTTTAAGTACCATAGGAATTTAAACAAGGAATTCAAATGAGGCTCTCCTCTCCATCCAATGCTCATTTATTTCAGCATGTCTAGTCAAAACGAAAAATAAAATGGGGAGTTATTTACATAACACTCAAAGCTACAAGTATTACATATCTAGCACCTAAATTTAACTATTTACATGTATAACACACCAAATTCATTAGTACTGTCTCCGTTCTCCTTTCCATTATCTCCGTACAAAAGCTTACCTTCTCCACCTTCTCCTTTCCGTTATCTACGTTTTGATGCCATGGGAGCTGAAATGGCTGTCGGACATGTATAACACACCAAATTCATTAGTACTGTCTTCGTTCTTCTTTCCATTATCTCCGTACAAAAGCTTTCCTTCTCCACCTCCTTTCCGTTACCTCCGTTTTTGATGCCATGAGAACTGAAATGGCTGTCGGACATGTATAACACACCAAATTCATTAATACTGTCTCCGTTCTCCTTTCCATACAAAAGCTTACCTTCTCCACCTTCTCCTTTCCGTTATCTCCGTTTTGATGTCATGGGAGCTGAAATGGCTGTTGGACATGAACGACTAGGGAACCAGGTTTCCTTCATTCAAATCTATGAAAATTCTGAACCTTTAGCAAATGATCCACGTATACAGTTATTGTCCTTTGTTATCTTCAGATTGAGTCCTATTAAACATGATGATTCCACTTCATACTTGCATTTTACAGTATCATAAAAATCATAAATTGAAATCCTCGTCGCAGTTGGGGCATCGACAAAAAAAAAAAACCTCTATATAAATCCTTTGTTTGATGCATCAAATAAAGGGAGCAAGTTGTGGTGAAATCAGCATTTTTTTTCTTCTAACTTGAAACGATTAAATTTTATTTTTTGGATTCTTATGTACTAGTTAGTCATGCATTCCAATGAATTGGAATTGCCGATAAGATTCAACATGGAGCCAAGTGGGAATGTGAGGAAGCTAAATACTTGATTAGCAAACTCGTCTCCTATCTCTGCACACACAACCTTATTATTGATTCTATTCATAATGAGTTTGATTTGTATCTTCGTCTTTCCGAACACTGTGTAGCCTTCACTTTTTAATCTGTTCACACCCGTCTTATCTTTACTTCCAAATGTGGTGCATCGAATGCGCAAATATGGAAAACACATATTTGTTAACACGTCCTTTCCAGTTAGAAAATCTTTGAGCAAATTTAATGAGTTGAAAATGAAATAAATTAAGAAAAAAAATCTGTCAAAAAAATTCAAATAATCTGAGACAAAATGCAATATTTATACTATCAACTTTATAAATACAGTCAAAATTTGAATAAGTCTATGCATATAGGAAAAATTTTAAAATATTTTTGAAACAAATGTTGCATACTTCCTTTTTTAATTCTATGGTCCTCTCCTCCAAGAGATTTATGTCTTTTCACCTAACTTTTTTGCTATATCATATTATTACTGTGACAAGGAAGATAGTGTGATGTGAAAATCATCATTCATTGATGAACTAGAGCTATTTAATTTATGTAATGATGAACGTGGAGTTGTTGCAGAGTAGCCTGACTATTGTGCTCGGCGGTAGAGTCATCATGCAACACACGTTTTTTCTCATTGTGCATCGCACCCAAACCTTCAAAGATAACTTTTTCTCATCCGCCATTGATAGGTTCTAGTACCACACAAAGAGATGAATGCCTCTATTATGAGAGTTATGCTTTTAAGCTGTTGATGGCCATTGGAATTTGTAAAAGGCTTCCAATAAATGACAACATATAATTGGGAATGTATATTTTGGGGCTTTCTCCAGCTACGTGTGAAGTCTCGAGATGGAAGAGACAGAGATGGAAGGGAGGAGCTTGGAGATGGAGTTAGGAAGTACTCATCGAGAGTGACATTTTTGTGGGTTATTTAAGTTTTAGGTATTAGATATTATGGTTCATATAAAGATAAATATTTTATGTGTTCAAGAAACTAAATGGATTGGGGAGAAGGCCAAGGAGATTGATAGTTTAGGTTTTAAACTTTGGTATTGTATAAAACCGAACTAAAAATGGTGTGGTGTGATTATAAATAAAGTTTGAAAGATAATGTTATAAATATTAATAGATGTGGAGATAGAATTATAAACTTTAAAGATTATTGTTGTCTTAAGATATCAATGTTATAAGTGTTTATCTCAAGTAGGTTTGGATGTATAAGCTTAAAAAAATTTTGGAATGAATTAGAGATTAATACAAAAATAGTTCTTGAAAAAAAGTATTTATTGAGGAGATTTAAATGGGCGTATTGGTAGAGTGGTAGAAGATTTTAAAAATATTATGGTTTATGAATTTATTGAAGAAGTATTATATTAGATTTTATTTTACTTTATGATTTTGTAGTTCTTATCTTTATTTAAGAAAGAGATGAAACGTATTATTATTTATAAAAATGGATCTAGTAAAATCTGATTAATTATTTTCGATAAGAAAAATATTGTTAGATTGTAAAGATTGTAGCATTCAGTGAAAATTTAAGCTCGATTGATAATTTTAGATTTTAAGATGAAAGATTATAAGAGAAAAATAAATTAAATTATTGTCTACGATTAAATGACATTTAAAAGAACATAAATAAAATATTTTTAAAGCGATTCTGAGCTTAGAATTTGGGATGTTCATAAGGAAAATTTAATGTTATGTGTGGAAAAAAATATGAGTGAAATTAAGAATTGTTAAAATATGTGGAGAATTAAAGGAAAATTTTTTTAATAAAATAGTTGGTGGTGAGTCGAAGAAAAAATAAGAAATAAGAAGCGTTGTTATAAAATTTGGTTTATATGTAAAACTCGGAGAATTGAAAATATATAAAATACGCAGAGATTAGAAAGTAATATATGATGTAAAATTTATCTTTAGTGATTTATCTGATAGATTAGATCTGAAGGTGAAAGATGTATGTATAAGTTAGCCATATATAGGAGAAATAAAGACAGTTGTGAGTATTAAAAATAAATAATAAATTACTTTTCTTAGAAAGGATATTGAAAATAGATGAGATATTTTAATAAACTTTTTGATGAGGATCCGAAATACGATTGATTTTAGCAATCTTAATACTAAACAAAATAGAAATTTTTTTTTTTATATAGTAATGAAGTTAGAAGCTTTAAAGAAAATGAAATGTGGAAAAGCAGTGGGACGATGATATTAGTGTGAAAATGTTTAGGAGATCGATAAATTTCTTGGCTTACTAACCTTTTTAATGTTATTTTAAAGACTAAAAAGATGTCAGATGAGTGGAGGAAGAGTTTGTTGGTTTGTATATTTAAGAATAAAGGTGATGCACAAGAGTGTACAAATTATAGAGTAATTAAGTTAATGTGTCATACATTAAAATTATGGTAGAGAGTAATTGAGCATAGGTTACGATGTGATACAAAAGTTTCTCACAATCAATTTTGTTTTCTTGTAGATCTACTATGGATGCTATACATTTGTTAAGAGGTTTGATGGAGAAGTATAGAAAGTAAGGAGGATCTACATATATTTATTGATTTAGAAAGCTTATGATAAAGTTTTGAAGAGATGTTCTTTGGAGAGTTATAGAACATAAAGAGTTAATATTGGTTATATTCAAGTCATTAAGGATATGTATATTAGAGTATTACTTGTCCAAATACAAGGATGATTGACAAAATATTTTCCTATTTGATTGGATTACATCAAGGATTAGCTTTAAACCCTTATCTTTTTTCTTTAATTATGGATGTTCTTACTAGGCATTTACGGAAGATGTATCTTGGTGTATGCTTTTGCTTGATGACATTCTTCTTGTTGATAAGACTAGAGGAGTCAGAGAAACTTGAATTATGGAGGTCAACATTAGAGTCTAAAGGTTTTGTTTAAGTAGATCTAAAACTAAATATGAAGTGTAATTTTAGTTGTAGAAGTTTAGTGGTAGTGTTGTGACATTAGGTGAACAAGTCATTAATAAGAGTGGCGATTGAGATATTTAGGCTCTATTTGTTCAAAATGATGGTGAAATAGATGGAGATGTTATTAGTAGAATTTAAGTTGGATGGTTGAAGTGGAGGAATGCATTTGACCTATTGTATGATAGAAAAGTTCCACTTAAACTTTAAGGGAAAATTTTATAAAATGGTGGTAAAACTTTTATGACTTAATAGTGCGAATGTTGGCCAATGAAGAGAAGCATAAGACTAAGTATTACGAGATGAGGATGCTCGAGATGGATGAGTGACTTTACTCTCAGAGATAAAATGCAAAATGGGTATGTTGGAAAAAGTTGGAGTAATGGCAGATAAGATTAGAGAGAGTCGTCTTAGATGGTTCATTCATATAAAGCGTCGATCGTCCAGATGACGGTTAGGAGAGTAGATATTAGATTTGCTTATGTTTAGAAAGATAGAGGTAGATCTAAAAGACTTTGTTAAGATGTATAAAAAAATGAGATATCTTGAATTAAATGAGAATTTGACACATAATAGGACACAATGGAGATGAAGGATTCATGTAGCCGACTCCACTTAGTGGGATAAAGGCTTGCTGTTGTCGTTGTATTTAAGTTTTAGGTATTAAAAATTTAAATAAGATAATTTATGTGTTAAATATGTAAATAGTATAGTTTTGAGTAATATATATATATGTAAATCCCCTAAAAATAAATTCATTATATTTTAAGATTAAAAAAAAATAATGTAATGTCTAATTGCAGCCAATTAAATCAAAAAATTTAAGAAATTTCATTATTTTTTGAAATATATTTCAACTTCAGCGAAAGACATCATTCGTAAAGATAACTTTTTTTTTCCTCAAATTTAAATTGTATTTTGGCTGGCTTAAGATAAAAGTATTGTCAATTCTTTCAAGTCAAATCTTACATCAAAAGATTATCTTTTATCACTACTAATCTCAGAAACACAAAACCCTCACGATTAGGGTGGATCCTCACTATCATCACCACCAATACAACCTTGCTCAAATTTTTGCCTCTTACCATCATTTTTCAAAATTCAGTATGTGACTCATTCATTTCATGTATTTCAACTATCTAGTAAATATGGTTGAACTTCACACATATCAAGTGTTATTTGTAGTTTCCATACCATGTCTAGTGGTCCGACATCAACGAGTCTCTCTCTCAAATATATTTTAACTTTAGCATCATATTCATACTTTCATCATCAAAGATAAAACAAATAAGTAAACAATCGGTAAGATCTAGGTACATGCCCTCTATGGTATGAGTTGGCTTCCTCCTATTATATAGGAGTTGATTTGCATCTGAGATCACGGGATCATTTGTTACAGTTAGATGTGTATAGGTAGAAAATTAGGGGTAGTAATGTTATCTTCCCCCATTAGGTTGGGAAAATAAAGGTTAGGATGATTCTCAATGCAGAAAACAATTATTCTTAAGTAGATAATTTTGCATGTGATGATGAATGTGGTGATATGTTGTAACAAAAGGATGAAATGAGAATGATTCTGGTTGATGAAAGTTTACACATGAAAAAAAGTTAGAGAATGAATTTAAAGTTTGATAAAAGATGTTGGTATTGAGGATAGAGTCTAGGATGCTGATATAAGGAAAGTGTGGGGGCAATAACAACGGAGTTTGTAATAATTATATCGTCAACGGTACAGAATGTCTGACGGTCAGAGCTTAGAATAAGAGCGAATACACGGGACGGATAAAATAAAAACTTATATAATACTTTCAATCTTAAATAAAATCTCCAATAAAATACAATGATTTCAATGATTTAACATATACGTATATATATCTTAACAAAATTATACATATTTAATAATTCTACATAATTATCTATCTCAGCTCTCTATGGCGATAACTCTTCTTCATCGCATTTAGTTAGGATGATTGCGAAAAAAATTAAACAACTAACAATTGATTAAAATTCATGGGTTAATTTATAAGTAAGCAAGGTAAGTATGTAATAGGTTTTGTTATGTGTACGTAAAAAAATTGTTCAATCAAAACATATGGGGTAGGTACATAAATATTTCGTGTGACTTTACTTTTACACATTTATCATCCGTCTTAGGAGTCACCATCTAAACCTTTACCAATATTCATCCAAAGGATTAGCATTATCATTTGTTCGTTGTCTTTTTTCGTTTGTGCGCGGATACATTGTCCCCAAGTCTTATAACTACTTTCACATCACATTCATAGATACTGATTATACAACTGCGTATTAATTCATGTAACGAATCGCTTAACTTTATAAAATCGAAGTAATGATATGATCTTTCATTCAGTTATTATCCTGAAAAATAATAAATTACATCACATTATGAAGAAGCGGAAAATAATCATAACTTCATGCAAAGAAAAAATCATAATATAAACATACGTTTCATTACTGAAATTAAAGGCATTTTTTATAAATAAATGTAAATAATTATCCATTTTAATTTTGCGGTTCTTTTTTGAAACCTCATTTCATTTAATCTTATTTCTTAATGAAATTCCATAACATAAAATATTGATTGGATCGATATTAGAAAATAATTTATTTTATTTTATTATACGATATTTACATATAGTTTTTTTTTATTATTTGGCCTTCATTATTGATATTAAATTCTTTTTTAAATCAAATTAAATTCCTTAATAATATTGTTTCTAATTATCAATTTCACTTTTTCATTATTACATTTAGATTATGATCCTACTAATATGCATATAACATAATAATTTTTTACTTTATAAATATGTTTAAATGATTAAGTTTAATTTGTATTATACTTAAGAAAATGTAAAATTAAGTCTCAATCTAATACAATTAATTACTTTTCACATACATCATTTTATTCAAAGTTTTGAATGTTTCATTCATTCATTTCTAATACTTTTATTTATTATCATGCTTAGCCTACATTATTAAACATAGACTATGCAAAATTAAAACCATAAAATCATAGTTATAAAATTTCAAAATTCTTCTATTTCCGTCGAATTTCTCCCATTTGTATCAATCCTTAATAAATTTAATAATTATTATTGAAAATCGCATTGATTTTCTATTTTTGAAATTAAATCAAAAGTAACATTTCTATTTATAATAACTAAAAATTTTACCTTATAATATAAGCTTTCTGATTTGCCCTTTTAAGATTCAACAAGTCGCTTGTCCAAAGTCACGCACACCCAGCTCTCCCCTTCCTCCTATGCTCGATCAGTTCATCGACTTTCTCTCTCTTACGACTAAAGGCTCTCATCCTTCCTCTCTTTCGATTGTCGGTGCATGGAAGGCTGTCCTCCTTCCCTCTCCCTCTCTCGTGTGTTTTGAGAGTTCTATTTCGGTTTGCCGAAACCGAACTCTCTCTTTTTAGACTTTTTTCAATCCACGACTAACCGTCGCGGAAGTTGTATTTTTTTTTTTTTCAATTATTACACAGAAGGTGTATGGAAGGAGAAAAAAATCATCCTCGACATTATGGTGTGCATGTAATCCATGGTAGTCTGTAGGCTGTAGCCTCTGATCATTTTTCACCGCCACCTCAAAAATCTCTCTTAGTCTCTTCATAAAGCATATTTCGTCACTGTTTAGCTCTTGTCACGACAGTTGATTGCTTGAAATTTATCTTAAATTTCACATCAAAACTTTACATTTCGTCACCACTGATCTCAAAATATAAAACCCTTGTGATCAGTATGAATCCCCACCATAATGCTACTTAAATGCCTCTTTTTTATCACCAAATTTCAAATTCCAATCGGTGACTCATTCTATTGATATATTTTAACTTGTTGGAAAATGTGATTAAACTTAACGCATATCAAGTGCCCATTATAGTCGTCATATCATGTTTTGTGATTAGTATTAATAAGTCTTTCTTCCAAATATCTTATAGCCTTAGCGTCATATGCATCTTTTTGTCATCGGAGGCAAAACAGATAAGTAAACGGTCGATAAAATTGAAATAAACTTCGTTGTGTGAATTGGATTCCTCATGTTTTAGAGCAGTTGATCATATGTGAAGCCAAAGGATGGGTTGGGGATGCGAGACTATTTCTTGCTGTTAGAGGAGTATAGGTAAAATTACAAAGCCATAGCTTCCTTATTTTTTACCTACACTCCTTTAACAACAAGAAATGGTCCTGCATCTCTAGCCTATCCTGTGCTCTCACATTTGATCAACTATTTTAGATTAGGGTGAAGCCAATTCACACAACAGGATAACATTACTTAGATTTTATCAATGCGCTTGTTTCGCTTCGATGAAAAAAAGATGCATATAAAATTATAATATATTTGGAGAAAGACTCGTTGTTGAACCACAAGATGTGGTATGATGATTGTAGAGAACATCTGATATGTGTGAAGTTTAATCATGTTTACCAACGAGTTGAAATATATAAATGAAATGTGTCACTACTTGAAATTTAAAATCAGTGATAATAGGTTGATAGTTAAGTAAAATGGTGGTGGAAATTCACTATGATCATGAGAGTTATATATTTCTTAGATCGATGGTGATGAAATGTGATATTTTGATGTGAAATTTATTATAAAATTTCAGGCATCTAATCGCCGAAGGCCTGGGCCATATTGTGGCGAAATATGTTTTATGAAAGTACTAATAGCTTTTGAGGTGATAGTAGAAGACGGAGGATGAGACCTACAAACTGTCATAGATTACATACATGACAATAAAAGGGCTCAAGGTGAACTTTTTCTCCTTCCATGCACCTCCCACATCGTTGACAATGCTATCATCACAGACTCCATTGTCGTTGCTCACATTTTACGACATTAACATCTTGGACTTTATCCTCTAACATTCTCTACCAAATTTTTAATTCATTCCCTAACTTTTTCACATTTACAAGCTAATCAAACGTACTTATTTTCATTTCTTTCATCTTTTGTTATATCTATCAGGACAATCATCATCACATAAAATTATCTACTTTAAAATGTTGGTTGCCAATATTGAGGACTATTCTAACCCTTACTTTTTTGAACTAGCAAGGGAGGATAATATTGTTAAACCTCTAATATTTTACCTATACTCCTCTGATTGCAAAAGTGGTCTCGCCTCCCAGCCCATCCTCTGCTCTCACATCTGATCAACCACTCTAGAATAAGAGAAATCTAGTTCACCCCAACGAGATCTACTTGGATTTTATCGATTGTTTATTTGTCTGCTTTACCTCCGGCGATGAAAAGATACATACGACGTTTAAGTTATAATCTATTTAGAAGAAAGACTCGTTAATCCTGAATCATAGGACGCGATATAATGATTTTAAGGAGCACCTGATCTGACCATATTTTTCAACAAATTTAAATGTATCAATGGAATGAGTTACCAATTAAAATTTTAAAAGTAGTGATAGCAAGCGGACAATTGAGTTAAATGATGGTGGGGATTCACCCTATCACGAAGGCTTTGCATTTCTGAGATTTGTGGCGATGGTGTGAGAAATTTTGATGTGAGATTTTATGGCAAAATTTTGAAAAGCAATTATCGAAGTGCGAGGGATAGACAATGAAATATGCCTCAATCGTGAAATTTTCCACTTCCACGACTCTTCTGCACCGTTGATGACGCCATAATCATAAACTCCTTTGTTGCCCACCCTACACTCTCCCAAACGTTACCATCCTGAACTCAATCCTCAACGCCAACATCATCTATCAAACTTTTAATTCATTATTTACCTTTCTTCACGTGTACAATCTGATCAGCCACACTCATTTTCTCGTTTCCTTCCCCTTCTATTACATATATCATCACAGACAAATTATCTAATTTAGTAGCGTAAGATGTTTTATTTAGGATCTCTTTGATTGGAAGAGTTCTAGATGTCAAATATTATAAATTTTGGGGTTTAGAAGTATCGCTCTTGGGTTTGCTGAAAAACTGATGCATCTTTCTTTATCTATTTCTAAAATATTATATATATATATATATATATATATATATATATATATATATATATATATATATATATATATATATATATATATATATACACACCCGCACTTGGCCTGTGTTGCCAAGTACGAGCAATCCTTCAAGCAATCCAGTGCCCCTAACAAGTCTCTGGCATTTGATGGGAGCTTTGTCAAAATTATCATCTTTTATATTTTCAGTTCCATCTTCTTCATCGGAGTCATATTAAGACTCCCACTAGGAGCATAAGTATACCCTTTTAATTTCTCTGACCCAACAGAATCAGCACTGAAAGATGTAAGGCACCTCCGCCTGTGGAGGTGTTTCAATTGCAACCTTCAACGAAGACCTCATATATCTCCTGGAAGGCTTCTCCAATTGAATAACATCGTCCATCTCATACATGTAAAACTCTCCATCACTTACTGCGTTACTGTCAAGAATCTTCAAATTCTTATCCACCGCGTTCATCAAGAATGAATGATAGGGATTTCCACCATCTTCTCTTCGTGGTCAACTGTAAGAAAATTTGCTAAAGCAGGCATTATTTCAACATGATTCTCTTCCTACACAATGGTTCAGCAACAGGGATGAGCTTCAAGGCCAACCTTCTGAATCTCCTTATTGTCTTCTCTATCCCTCCATTATCCAGTCTGGAGCCATTGCAGCAGAGTTTGACATTTCAGCACAACATGATTCTCTTCCGTTGGTTTAGATGATCTCTACTCTTTCAGTAACCTTGCTTGGCCTCCGATGAAGGCGGCCTAATCTACATGCAAGCTTTGATTCTTGAAAATCTCAAGCCACGGCTGATTTGATACTTGACCACTTCACATCTTATTTCAGATTAAACTCAACTCCAAAATGCCAACCCACGTACGAGAAATCAGCAATTATTTGATTAATATATATGGAGACATGCTTTCTATTGCTCAAATCAGTCAAGGTATATACTCTTCATCACTCTACTTACATCACTGTTTCATCAACTTCACAGCTCTGGCATCGCAGATTGTATAACTGTAGCCAAAAACAGTGACCACCGGCTCTTAACTGTTGAATGGAGTAGTAGTTTTTTTTTTCCAATAATATTGAGCTCAAAGCCACTACCAGAAAAATGTCTGCTTGATTTTCTTTCTGTTGGGAGATGTTAAATTTCAGCCCTGTTGTTTCTCAGTCTACTCTCAATTGCTTAGGAGACCTTAGTAGAGTTCCTGTCTAATAAAAGTAGATGAACTGTTGTTGTGTGTTTGGATGGTTGGTGTGAAGGTATGATTTTATGAAAATTAATATTATTTGTTTCTTAAAAAGAAATGATAAAAGCACTCACAAAACACATTAGTAGACCGATTGGGATCACTTTTATCTATTGTTTTATGATTTTTATTTTTATTTTATTTTATTTATATTTTGATTTAAAATAAAATATATTTGATAATGATTGTTATTTTTAATAATATTCAAAATATTAACAAGTTACTTTAGTATTTTTAAAAATAATGTAATGTGCTAAAAATAAAAATATTTTTAAATCATACTAGACAAATATGTTATTAAAAAAAACATAAAATACAAAATAAAATTGATCACCACGGACTCTAAATAAAATTGATCCCAAACAGATGGCTAATAATTGAAATACTCATTGTAAGGTCAGCCGTGTTCCAGAAAGCAAAACAATGAAAAGCTCTCCTTCTGTCCCTTGTCATAACAAACCTGTAACTTCCTCACTGTGTTACACGCGTTACATATCACACTCATTTCATCTCAGGCACTCGCTCTTAACTAACCTCTCTAGCACTGTCGGATCAGCTCACTCCACTCGCTTTATAGGACCTCAGCTCATCTATAAAAGGAAGGTCTCACCTATAAGAATAGTAGGCTTTATCTCTATCTATTATTTCATGTAAGCTCTCTTCCTGTAGCTCACCGCTCCTATTGGTCTCATGGTATCAGAGCCATAATCCTGCCAAAATATGTCAGAATACTCTTCTTACTCCAACAGAACCATGGACACACATCAAGCAAATCTCACCATGTTAACCATCCCTCCTTCCCTAAAGTTTCTCATGGGAAACATGAAATTGGTAGCCAACACTACCCTCACTGCCGACAACTACTCTATCTAGAGCTCACAAGTTCACAAGCTCTTCAAAGCAAACGGGTTTGACAACTTCTTAGAAGGCACCAACCCATGTCCTATTAAATACTCCATCGACACCAATGGACAACCTCAACCCAACCCCAACTACACTACATGGCAACTGATCGACCAAAACCTCTCCGCAGCCCTCTACTCAACCATCTCACAATCAATCCTCCCCTATGTACTTAATCTAGACTGCCCGACATCTGGACAACATTAGCAAAAGATTACAATTGTCTAATCACTCCAGAGTAATCCAACTCAAAAATGAACTACATCACATCTCCCTTCGCGATAAGACCATGACTCAATACCTTACGGAAGACATTATTCTGCATACCTTAAACGGTCTATCACCAACCTATCATGCGTTCAATATCCGCTGCATCGATCCATAAACATCGACGAGCTCTATTCCCTCCTATGCAGCAAGGAAATCAACACTCCACTAACCATGAGAAAGAACTCACTCCCTCTGTCACTACTCTCCAAGTCACCCGAGGCAAACCTGGGAGATTCTACAATAAAGGACGAGGTAAACTCTACCACAACCCCTCTATACAACATGATACTACACGAGCTAAAGAAAGAACGAGCCACCCTCATCAAGATCCCCTCCGCTACCAAATATGCAATAAACCTGGCCACTCAGCTCGATCCTGCTGGTACCGCATGGACACCACCTCTTATCCTACTAAAAACCCATCTGCTCTCAAAGCAGACCTCACACAACATCCCTCAGAATGGATTCTAGACTCCGGGGCTTCCTCTCACCTCACCAATGAACTGGATACTCTCCAAGACCCCACCGAATACCAAGGACAGCAAATGGTCACAATCGGAAATGGCCACACAATACCTATCCTTCATCAGGGCCAAGGCATCCTCCCAACCCCCAACCGTAAGCTCCTTCTCAAAAATCTTCTTCATGCACCCCATGATCTCATAATCTTCTCTGCTTTAACCTTGTTATAATAATAGTTGACATGCTCGATGATGGCTTCATCATAAAGGATCGAACATCCCACCAACCCCTTCTAACAGGCCGCTGCAATGAGGGCTTGTACTCCATTCCAAAAACTGCTGCAATACAAGCACTACACTCAGTACCTACCTCCTCGCATCTTTGGCATCGAGGCTCACCCGCGACATGACATCCTAACCATTTCGCCGTAACAAGCATCTTCACATCAGGCTCCTCCACTCCGCACCGCATGCGTTCAGTCAAAAAGTCATCGACTACCCTTTTCCAAATCTGTAACTAGAACCAAACATCTATTTGATCTAATTCATTCAGATTTATGGGGACCATCCCCAACACGTTCACTAAACGGATATATATATTATGTTATCTTCATTGATGATCACTCGCGATTTACTTGGTTGTTTCCTTTACAACATAAATACGAAGTTGCTTCAAAATTTCAACAATTACATAAAATGATAAGGACACACTTCTCCAAGTCCATCAAAACCCTTCGACTGCGAGGAGAATTCATATCCAACACACCTTCCAAAACTACCTTATCTCCTTATCACTCACCAACGCACTGTCCCCAACACTGAATAAAACAAGAGCTTGAATGGAAGCGTATACACATTATTGAAGTAACACGAACCCTCCTTCAAATAGCAAACCTACCACAACAATTCTGGACTAATGCAGCCCTAACAGCTACTCACCTTATCAACAGACTCCCCACCAAAACCTCTCTCAAATCACCTCACCAAATCCTCTACAAAAAATTACCAGATTACAATCAACTCAAAGTCTTCGGCTCAACCTGCTTTCCCTGGCATCAATCACCGACTACTAACAAACTCTCTCCAAAAGCACCTCTCTGCATCTTCCTTGGCTACTCACAGGATTACAAAGGCTATAGATGTTACAACCCCATCAATGGAAGAATATTGATCTCAAGACACGTTCTCTTTCAAGAAACACTCTTCTCATACCCTCCACCCCAAACAACACACACACCTCCCTCCACTGTGCCACCACTACTACTAACTCCTACCTCATGCTCTCAACTCAAACAATCCATACAAACGACAACATTCATTCCTACAGCGCTATCCCCAACAAGCACCAACTCCATTAGATTGCACCCATCTCCTACACTTCCGACTCACCCACCCCTCCACCTAAACAATGAAAACTAGACTAAATCAAGCCACTGGAAACCAAAGACGTCTCACCTTCTACACCATCACCCTCCACCAACCACACACCAAGCTCAATACGCTGAATGGCGAAAGCTATGTCCGAGGAGTTTCTCTCCCTTCAACAACAAGCAACATGGACACTCGTCCCTCTACCCACCAATCAAACCATCATCGGATGCAAATGGACCTTCAAGACCAAACTTCACTCTAACGAGTCCATAGCTCGTTACAAAGCTCAACTGGTTGCACAAGGATTCAAACAAGAATATGGAATTCACTACCTTGAAACCTTTAGCCCAGTTGCCAGAATGCCAACCATCCGACTATTACTCACAATTGCCCTTCAACATCAATGGACCATTCAACAACTAGATGTCTCAAACATTTCTTCACGACTCTCTCTAGGATACAATCTACATGTCTCAACCACCGGGATTCACCGACGCCCAATTCCCACATCACGTCTGCCTCCTTCGAAAAGCCATCTACGGTCTCAGACAATCCCCCAGGCAGTGGTACTCCACATTCACCGAACACCTCAAACAACAAGGGTTCACCAAAGACAATTTCACCCTCTTTATCTATACACCTGGGGAGCCCACATCTACCTTCTTTCTACGTGGATGACATCCTCATCACGTGTGATCTCTTTAATTCTTAAACAACTGAGCACAACATTTAATGTGAAGGACCTGGACACATCTCTACATTCCTAATCCATAAAGTCGATCACAAGCTTTCTAACAGACCATACATCCACCAACTCCTAAATCGCTCAGGTATGACAACATGCAAGCCTACGCCAACTCCCATCTCCAACCGGAACTCAACCTCTCCATCCCAAATGAAACCTTTCGACCCTCGAATACATGCATCTAGTCGCCCCTTCGTTCCTCACAATCACAAGGTACATTGCGGTTAATCAATCCAACACATGCATCACCCGCATAACCTTCATTTCCAACTCCTCAAACGCGTACTGCGCTACCTTCAGGGAACACCCAACTATGGTTTCCCTATAGTACCCGGAGACCTCCAACTTACTCACTGACCGGGCTGGAAATCCGGTGATCGCCGCTTACCACGGCTTCACCTTTCTGCTTCTACTCTCATCTCCGGAAAGTTCGAACAAAAAATGGTAGCGCTCATCAACCGAATATAGAACACGCGCTTTACAATGACATCATCAAGATCCGTCGGTTAGCACAAGAATTTGGGGTCCCGACAACACAAGCAACGTCTCTTCACTGCGATAACACATCCGCCATGGCCATTGCCACCAATCCCATCTTCTATGCAAGGACAAATCACATCAAAATCAACTACCATTTCGTGCACGATCACATTGCCGCCAACAAACTTCAAGTTCGCCACATCTCCACTGAAGATCAAATCATTGATATCCTAACCAAAGCTCTACCTACCCGTTGCTTTCTCCTACTACGCTCCAACCTCACAGTCCAACAACTTGACCATCTTGCTGCCATAACAAACTTGTAACTTCCCTACTTCCTTACAGTGCTGACAATGTGGTTACATATCATGCACACTTCATCTCAGCCACTTGCTCTTAACTAACCTCTCTAGCACCGTCGGATCAGCTCACTCCACCTCACAAGACCTCAGCTCATCTATAAAAGGAAGGTCTCACATGTAAGAATAGTAGGCTTTATCTCTACCTATTATTTCATGTAACTAACAGCTCTTCCAGGCAAGTAGCTCACTGCTCCTATTCGCCTGGTCTTCACCTTGAAGATGCAAAATGCAACATGATGGCTCTAACTTATCGCCAGCTTCCAATGCTAACACTCATCCCTTTAAGAAAACACGCTTGGCCGCAATTTGGCCCCCTCTTGTCGATGACCACCCACTGGAAATCTCGTCTGATATCAACCATCAAAACCTCATAATTAGCTTTCAATCTCATGAACTCCAAACACTCAACATTAGCGGCTGGATCCCTAGCACCACATTGCTCCTCAAAATTTCCTTCTTTTCCGTTCACCGCTGACCTTTACACCTTTCAGCGGCTCCATTATCCACACATATGCCTCAACTCGCACTTTAATTGGATTAAACTTTGCACGGTGAACCATCCCTCGCAACCACCATACCATGTTTCGTTGAGCTTGATTGAGTCTCTCTCCCATGATGAAACTAACTTCGGTATGGGAGCAAGCTGTTGTTACATGGAGTTGAAGTGGGTGAGGAAGCAGATCTAAATGTCGCCGCGTGAACCGCTTTCTTAGAAGGAGCGATCGTGAGGTAAAAGTAAAGGAGGGGATCGGATGCGCAACCAATTTTGATTTTGGTAGATGAAGAAGAAGAGTCAATGCGCACGACAGAACCTTGAAGTGGATGCGTCGTAGCAATGAATGGACATGGGTAACGGTAGGGAAAGGAAACCGGAAGTGGATGCAGTGATAAGGTTGTAGTGAAAGAAAAGTCATCGGAAGGAGTTGGTCCGGTAGATGATATTGTCGAGATGGAGTCGAGGATGGTGATATGGGGAAGTGAGGGCTGGTGAGGGAATCGGCGATGACAACATCGGTATTGCATGATGGCTGGGAATTGGGAGAGAGAAATAGAAAAAGAAGCTCATGGAAGCGGAGGATGATGCGGGATATTTTCTTGGGGAATTTTTTTTAAATAAGTATCGTTATAAACTTAATTAGAAAATTATATATCATTAAAAAAAATTTAGAAATAAGTATAGTTATCTACTAAGTAGACTAGACACCACATCAACCCTCACGGCGGGAAGTTAATCGGGTGAGTGCCTGTCGCCAGTAGGGCTTATTGTAACATCTCGTGGTCTAAGAAGTGGGAGAGTGGTCTATAGGATCTGCAGGCTAGTCGCCCACTTACATCAAAGATTGGCTTTAAGCTCTTATGTTTTTGCTTTAGGTTTAGATGTTCCATTTGTGAGTTTTAAGCTCTTATCGTCAATTATAGAGGTCAACCTTAGAGTCTGTAGGTTTTCATTTAAGTAGATCTAAAATTAAGTATATGGATGATTCATTACAAAAATGAATATAAGTTCTACAAGTCATTCCAAAAAGTGAGTATAAGTATTTACATAAATGAATGATCCGTAAATAAAAATAAAATATAAGAATAATGTGGTACGTGACGCATAAATAGACTATCCTAAACATCTAACACCTCCGTTTAGAATCGCACCACTCCCTGTGTGATCGGTCGTGCACATGGACGATCACATGATGGTGACCCTCCAATGCAAGATCTTCTAAGTCTCCGCATAGGATAGTCGTGATGGGAAGATAGCTGGTTGGTATATAGAAGGGACGCGGATTAGCGTATGTAGATGAATTCGGCGCCCCGATAATCGTGTTGCGGGACATCCTCAGTATGATGATCCAGTCAATATGGGTTGTATTACGATATCTTTCACCAAGTCTTTGCCTCGCTTTTTACTCACGGCTCCACTGTACGTGCTTTCATGGCATCCGGTGGAAGATATCTTGAGTATAAGATGTTCTCAGTGCATGAAAAATAGTGTGAAATTAGCCTCAAAATATATTGAATTCAGGCCTGAATACTTATATAGCAGCTTACATTATACTCATCTAGGTGCTTTCAGGATAGTAGTGGTTGGAGGATGCAATGAGGGTGGCGATCTGCCTTGATTGATAAATTAGAGCTGTCCTCATTTTCATCAAGCCAGCCGAGGTAATCCCTCGCCTTTCCCAAAGCGGAATGTGCACAGTGGTAATCGACCCGATCGACATCAAACTTTCTTACCAATTGCCAGGGTCATTTGGTGCTCCATCCCCCTCTGGGCATGAGTCAGGAACTATCACAACCGATGGTAAATGCCATAATGCATCTTAAATTCGGGGTTCGTGTCGATATATATCGAACATGATAAGCATGTATGTGACATAGCGTGATCACTTAGTGCGGACTCTCGAATCCACGCACTGTATTATATGTTAAAATTAGAATATGCATTATAAAAATTTGAATCAAAATGTACTATGCAAGTCCAACCTGAGTATGTAGCAACATATCCATCTCATTTTTATATAATGCAACGTCCGCCATTGGCATCTGGCGAACATATCTCTCGTTCCACCTATGCACACAACACATTTAAAATAAATATATATGCTAAAAATTTGAAAGCGCATAAAGTAAAATATACCTCAAACCAATGTTGAGACCGTCAAGATCAGTCGGATATGACACATGTAAGGTTGGCCTCCCCACATGAAGATGCTCCTAAGGCCATATCTGTAGGAGGTGTAGACAGTTAGCCATGTTGGCTCTGTTGGGCCTATTAGCTAAATGTGGATTCTCATATAGGTGAACCGCCTTATTGACCATATTTACGATCCACTTTGTTTGCATTTCGGTGGGTTGGTCTTGTATGAGAAGTTTTGGGAAATAATATATTACATCATCTCTAATTAGGTAATTTCTAATGATCTGTCCCACATCTTTGGATCTACTATTCTATGTTCTTCTCGAAAGTGTGCCAATATGTACTCGTCTACTCTTAAAAGCAGGAAGGAAAAGTGGATAGTCCAGTTTTCACAGTGAAAGTTAGAGTAACTTGGTGCCTTCAGGAAGATCATATTGGTAGGTTTGGATGGTTTTGAAATAGAGTTGAAACAAGACTAGTTCGAATAGGAGCGAGAGAGAACCATAAGCTTTCTAAAGAATGGATCAGATTGACAGCGTACTGAATGAATCTAGATCCTCTAGAAGTAGAAGATACTGCAGGTGGACCACATAACCTGATGAATCCGGCAATAAGAAACACCTAATAAGAAATAAAATGTACGTAGTGCCAAGTACTCCTCGTGCGATGCGCGTATGACTCTTTGTAAAAAAGCCCGTAAGCCACCTCATCACGTCATAATACAGCATGCGACCCATCACGAAGGTGATGTGATGTATGGGCGTCGGGTCATGGTACACCACATCTGGTATGTGGTGTCGTCCCAATAACTCGTCGCAGCAATATGGCCAGCTAGCCCATCTCTTCCCCTCACTGACACAATTGAGCCAATAACAGGTGACCCATCAACATGTAATCTCAGGATCATCGCCATGTCCTGGAGCATCACCTATCTCATCAGAAAGGTATTGATGCTGGCAGAGACCATCTCTCAACCGAGGGGAAATGATCTAGGCGGATGAAACAAAGGCGACTAGCACCTTATGTAAAACTTTGTCTCAGGCCTACTAATGAATCTTCTGCAAGTGCTAGGCTACTCCTTCAGCATAAGCAAGTGTGAAGCAACCTTTAGAACAGTGCTCTGTATAAAATAATATGATCAATCAGTCATTAACCAAAATGAATATTATGCAGGTGTAACATAGAAACAAAAATTAAATATTACTTATAGTATCAGGGTGGCGACTATGCGTCCACGTAGGGAGGCTATGCTGTGGTGGACCTCGATGGTGGTCGCTCCAACGTGGTGGCCTCCCTAGCATGGCCCCGACGCCGATGTCTAACTGGTGGGCGGTGCTCCTCGGCCATTGCATCTATTGAAGAAAACAAATACATGATTCAGAGAGTTCTAAATAATGAAAGAAAAAACTGTAGCGTAAAGTAAGCCAAAAAAAGTACTGCAACCTATAAGGAAAGTCTAAATAACATGCACTAAATATATACATTGTGGATAACGTGTCAAACACCTGCATCTCCCGGGGGTTGATGTTCATCGGTTCAGGGAAATGTCTGACTTCCCTCTCAGTACGTTGTAACATTGTGGATACCCTTTGGGTGAAAATAAATAAGTTTGCCTCCTGTTGCTGAGTTGCAGATGCAAGTCTTTTCATGAATAATACAACTAAATTGTAATAAATAATAGTAATTAGAGCCTGAATCGGCAAACCATGAGCACATTTCAGAACACCTTTGAAACATTCAGATGCATTAGTCGTCATTGTACCGTAACACATCCCATCATCATGTATAAGTAACCATTTAATAGGGTCGCGTTCCACAAGCCATTTGTGAGCTTCTTCTTTCACATTTTTAATATCTGACATGAAACGATTAAACTCATGAATATCATTAGTGTTTCCTGCCATATACATCTTCTGGCATAGAGATTCAACATCACCAATCCCTAATTTACGTATCACATTTTTAAAATTTTCACGAAGATGGGCATGGCGATGTAATACGTGGCGACCATGGAAAAACACCACTTAACAAACCAACATGTTTATCAGATATGATGCACAAATCACGTCTAAAAGACACTACAAGTAGCATATCATGTAAGCATATTAAGAACCACAACTAAGAATCAGTTGACTCAGACTCTACAACAGCAAAGCCAAGAGGAAACAACCCATTGTTTTCATCTATTCCAACAGCAGCCAATAACGTACCACGGGTACTTTTAACAAAATGTGTTGTCAGCGAGCACTAGCGTACTACACCATAATGGAAGGACCAAATGCCCAAAAAAGTCTTTGGAAGCGTTGTGTACCGCTAGATTGAATTTTGTAGACTGCACCATGTAAAGTAGTACAAACTGATTCCATGTAAAGGCTGAGAGTCCTGTAAGACTCTTCCCAACTGCCAAAGATTATTTGTATTGTCTTACACCTTGTATCCCAGGCCTTCATGTAGGAACCTTTAACATTAAACTTTTACTCCATTCTACCTATAATCTCCTTAGGTTTCAGATCAATTTGATGCCTGATCACATGTATAATGAAATAAGCTATGAATTTGGAACTGCACTATCGATGATCGCCTGCGCTAACTGCATTGATACATCTATGGTGTTCCCCAATTATGAATATTCTCCAAGCACCCACTAAGCGTCTGCTACTGTTACAATGCAAATGTCAATTACGTGGCATGATAGGACTATCATGATGTACACATGTAACCGTATAGTTCTATTGTTTAGAGGTAATTATTTGTAATTGAACATTATTCACTATATATCACCCAATAACAGCAAACTGAAGACTCCGTTTACTTGTAAAACACATTTCTTCGATAAGATCACCTGGTATTTCAATATCGTATGTTAGGATATTTTCATCAAATGGACCGTCAAAGTAAATATCATTGTCCCACTCTCTCGTAGTTTGACACATCAATACATACTCGTTTGTAGACAACATCTGACTTTCACTATCAATATTCCGGAGTGAATGATTTTTTAAAAGATCATGATTGACTACATTCCCAATCACAATAGCTTCTAACCCAACTAAACAGTCATCATCATTGATATCCTGCTCAGATTCACTACTTTAATCACTGCTCATAATCTGATACTCATCATCGCTTGCAGCACTCTAAGGCACATACGATTCCTCTGAACGATAAATAACATCATTGTTGTCACAAAACTCATAAGTAGGATGTTAAACTTTGATATTAAATATTACAAGTATAAATAGGGAAAGGTTGACAAGGTATTACCTGTGAATCAATTCATCAAAGTCGCCGCCATAGACATGTGCGATGAAATCCTGTGTATGCATCATTAGTAGATCTACTGACCTTATTACCGGATCAGCTGATGTGGATGCAACATTAGCATCCTCCACTTCCATATACAAAACTAATATCTGACGGGAAGCTTCATCCAGTGTAACATCACAAACTTCACCGCCGATATAACACGCTTATAAACTGCTACCCATGGATAATGACATGTAAGACTTACGAGTGGCGAATCAATCAATGTTCAATGACATCATAATTCATTTTTCAATTCCAGTGTCCGCGGCCGCAACCTTAATCGGACGATTTTGACCTCCCACATAACTTGATGAACGCCATCGATACTTAGTTCGCTTCTATTGAAAATGATCAGTGAAACAAACTCTCTACTCATTCCTCAAATAATTGGAGAATAATCAATAATATTAATATTTTTTAAATCTAAAAAAACTTTGCGCGTCCAAATTTATTTGTAGAACAAATTACATAAATCATAAGAAATTTAAATGAATCGACACATTATACAAACGCCGCCACCTAAATGTGACTACAAGTAACGGGGCTCTAAGCTTATAGGCCAACTGCAACAACTCAAACCCAACTCATACCATTCAAAAATATGTCGTTGACCCTAAATAATAGTATACTTGACATATTATCACCTAAAATTACAAATAAATTACCTGAATCGCAACGCTAACACAAACTTACAGATCAAATCCAACCACAAGATTCTAACTATACTGCTCTAAGCCCTAGAACACATAATCTACAAATTCATAAATGAGAAAAATAGGGATTTACCATGTGTTGACGAAAAGCGACGAGAATGTGCACAAAAAATTGTATAATCAGCCACATGAAACTTCCCCGAACGGAATGGAGAAGTTAATGGGCTCCAAGATGGATGGAGGAAGTCATCAAACGCCATCGACGTAGTGGGAAGAAAACGAGCTGGTTTTGGCTAGAATGAGAAGATGAAATAATGCCGGCAGTTGGAGCAATGCCAACGGCTGCCAGGAAGCTTGAAGAAGAAGATAACCGTGCTCGGAAGGGGCAAAATGGTGGGCGGCTCGCGTGAAGGCGTCGGAGGCGCGGCACGAGGCGGAACGAACGAATTAGAGGGAAAGAGTAGGGCCGATCGGTCGATCGGCTCGATTTCTTTAATCGGTTGGGTCCAATTAAGTGGGCCACTAGTTGGAATGGAAATACCGCTAGCACCCGCTTCACATTAACGCCAGATTTTTCACGTCGCCTGAAATGACGCGCACATAATCATTCAATTTAGTGCGATTATATATATTTCTAAATTTTTTTAATAATATTTAATTTTCTAATTAAATTTATAATGATACTTATTTTAAATTTTTTTTCTATTTTCTTGCAGGTTGCCCGTGGCTGCAGGGTTACTAGCAGCCATGACGGAACACGTTGCTCCTGTGCTGTTGCTAGTTTATTGAATAAAGTTTAAATTTATTTCCAAAGGTGGTCCCTTTTTAATTGGCTGACTTGCTGCTTTTTAAGGAACAAAATTAATTGAATATTAATTTAACAATTAATGAAAATAAAATCTGTACTTATCTTATGTTACTGAAAATTCATTAAATGCCAAATTATTATGTTTAATAAAATAAAGTGACTATATATTACGAATTATTTATTTTTGAAAATATATAACTATCACTAAACTATTGCATAGTTTAGAGATATATTTATAGAAGAAAAAAAGTAAGATGATTTTTATTTGAAAACTAAAATTATAGAGATAATTTAATTAATATATTGATAAAAGTGTGATAATAATAGAAAAGAATAATAAAATAAGATCTAATAAATGAAAATATATTAAAAAAACAAGAATATATTTCAATAGTAAATAAAATTGATTCTTAGTAAAAATATTAGGTGCATGTAATAATATTTATATAATAATTAGCAATTTTAATATGCACCTAACTTAGGAAGAGAAATAAAAAGTTTTCTCGTAAGATTTCAACTAATTGGTTGAGATAAGAAATGCTCGGAATTTCATTTTATGTTGTGTATTATTTAAGAAATCTGATATTGTAATTTTAAATGCAATTTCATATGCTTATTGGAATTTAAAAATAATTTTATGATGAATTTAAGTTGATTATTTTCTAAAACTTTGGTTCTAATATATTTAATTTTGAACTTATTTTCATTAATTTTATTTATGAAAAATAAAATGTTACATTTGGCAGATTTTCGAGTTTAAAATTAATTTTAATTTTTAATTACATCTAATTAAATACTGAAATCATGATGCCAATTTATTATTTTATTTTATTTATAATACATAAATTAGAATCTAAAGATAACTTAGAAGTGGGTGGTTCTCCACATATTAGTGATAGTTCTTATTATTCCTCTTTTTTTTGAAATGTGTTTAGTAAATTCCTCTTTTGAATATTTTTTGAATAACATTCTTATTATTCCTCAAGCTTTTGTCTTTCATTATAAGAATGAAGTCTATTTATAAGATTAGAGAAATATTTAAATAATCAAAATCTCAAACACTTCATCGATGATTCATATCAATTCTTCTTAATCTAGATATTTTTTTGATGATTTTTCATACAAACAACATCGATGTGAGTAATCTTGTTTGATTTATTATCTCATGATTTCAAGGATTATATCATCACAAATTTAGAGTTAATTTGATCATCCAATTAATTTATCTCTCATGTATATTTTGAATTATATATATATAAAAATTTATCTATTTAGAGTGACATATCAAATAAAAAATTGAAAAAGTGGACAATAATACTGTTAAAAGTTATGAAAATGCCCTATCTTTAAATGATGAATGAATGAGGATAACATATCATTGAAAGAGAGAGTAAAAAAAAAAAATTAAGAATTTTGATATTTTAATTTTAAATGATATTTTTTTTTTTGAGTAAAAGCTTCCTTAAAAATGATATTCAAATGAATAATTTATTGAACATGTTTAAAAAAAGAGGAATAATAAGAAGTATCAATAATAAGAACTCAAAAATCTGTCAAATATAACGTTTTATTTTTCATAAATAAAAATAAAGAAAATAAATTCATAATTAAATATATTAGAACCAAAGTTTAAAAAAATAATCAATTTAAATTCATCATAAAATTACTTTTAAATTCCAAACAAGCATATGAAATTGCATTTAAAATTACAATATCAGATTCCTTAAATAATAGACAACATAGAAAGACATTCCGTACTGTTGCTGTCCGAGCCCTCATAGAAATTATAATGTAATATAATATAACAATTTACATTATAATAATTCGTTAAATTACAAATATATATGATATGAAATAATATACAATATTTACTATAATTATAATTATATGCATATTAAAATATAGAAAGAAAAAATGGTATTAAAATTATCTTAGTTTTTTTCTTCTATAAATAATCTCTCTAAACTATGAAATAGTTTACTGATAGTTTTATATTTCCAAAAATAAATAATTCGTTAATATATAGTCACTTTATTTTATTAAACATAATAATTTGTCATTTAATGAATTTTCAATAACATAAGATAAGTAAAGATTTTGTTTTCATTAATTGTTAAATTAATATTCAATTAATTTTGTTCCTTAAAAAGCAGCAAGTCAGCCAATTAAAAAGGAACCACTTTGGCAATAAATTTAAACTTTATTCAATAAACTAGCAACAGCACAGTAGCAACGTGTTCCGTCATGGCTGCTAGTAACCCTGCAGCCACGGACAACCTGCAAGAAAATATCCAAGGCATCATCCTCCGCTCTTCCGCCGCCTTCTTCAGCCGCTATGCCTATTTTTCTCTCCCGAGTTTCCCACCGCGATCAACAGCGCCAGCCTTAACGCCGTCATCGCCGATTCCTCACCATCGCCCCTCACTTCCCCACATGACACCATCTCCGGCAATATCCTCTACCAGACCTACAATTCTTTCCCGACGGACTTCTTTCACGTCTACAACCTTATCACTCGCATCCACTTCCCCGTTTCCTTTCCCTACCGTTACCCATATGTCAACGCCGCCATTGCTATACACGAACGCATCCACTTCAAGGTTCTCGTCGTCTGTATTGAAGAGCAATCAAACCCCTTGTTTGGGTATGCTTGGGATGGTACTAAGCCACTCGTCTTCTTCATCTATTCCTCCAAAAGCAGAAATTGGTCGCGCATCCAGAGCCCCTCTTCTACTTTTACCTCTGATCAACTTTTTCCAAACAGAAGAAAGCCGATTCACGCCGGCGACGACATTGTGTACCTAGATCTAACTGACCGTTTCCTCATCCGCTTCGTCTCCATGGAAGAACAGCTTGATCCGGTACATAAGCTAGTATCGCCATGGGAGAGAGATTCGACCAAGCTCGAAGAAACGACACGGTACGGTGGGTGCAGGGGATGTTTGCATTGTGCAAAGTTTAATCCAATTAAACTTCGAGTTGAGATATATGTGTGGACAATGGAGCCCTTGAAAGGAATGTGGAGGTTAGCAGCGACCGGAAAAGAAGGAAATTTGAGGGGGAAGGTGATACTGGGACTCCACCCTAATGATGAGAGTTTGGTGTTCATGAGATCGGAAGCTAATGACGAGATTTTGATGGTTGATATCCGGCGAGATTTGCAGTGGGTAGTCATCGGCGGGAGGGGGCAGAAGTGCGGCCAAGCATGTTTTCTTAAAGGAATGACTGCTGTCTCGGTTGCAGCGTTGGAAAGTTGCGAGAGGCTGAAGCCTTCAGGTTGCGGCATTTTGCATCCTCATGAGAATGCCGAAGGATCCGAAGGAGAGATTTTCGTTGTTTCTTTTTCCGGGGCACAGTTATCCCTACAGTAAGCGTTTTAATTATTAAGGGTGTTTAAGATCATTTTTGTATGTGGTTTTTATTTTTATTTTTATGTTGTTTTAAAAAAAAATACTTATTTATGGTTGGTGATCAACTTTTTTAAATTTTAAATTTTTATTTTTAGTTGATATTTAATAACAAATTTGCTTTTAGTGTTTTTTAATTTTTTTTTTTAATCTTGTATTTTAAAAAAATATTATTTCTAAAAATACTCAGACTAATATATAAATATGTTAAATATTTTTAAAAATAATAATCATCATTAAATAATTCATTTTAAATCAAAATAAAAGAAAATAAAATAAAAATAAAAACCATTAAACAAAAAATAAAAATGATCCTACGTAGCCTATTAATTTTAAATAATATTATTTTTCATAAGATGATACCTTCATATCAACCACATGTAGCTTTAGATTGGAACTCTGCTATGGTCTTCTAAGCAATTGAGGGCCCGTTTGGGATGATTGTATGGACGCGGCGCGACACAAATCGCATCGCAGAAGTGTTTGAATTCGGAAAATTTAGATGAGCATCGAGATTTTGCTACCGCCAAATCGCGACTTCGATATTGCCTTTATGATCCGGTGGTGGTGTGTTTTTCCTAAATTACCCGCTCGAGCAATCTCATGTTGTGCCGAAAGGGTGGGTGTCTATCTTCGACTTCCACTTCGCTCCTACCGAAACTTTCGTCTTTATACTGATAAGCGGTCGATTGCATATGTACTCCAAATGAGCATGGAGGAAGAGTACATGGGTGAAGAACTGTGGATCGTTGGAGAAGGCGGGACATGGAGGTGGAATGAAGGAGAGCAGAACGATAGAAGTGAAAGAAACAGGGGATTGAATTGTGTCATGAGGACTGTGTGCATGAAAAGATCTATTTCAAGCGGAAAGTTTTTCTTTGGCAGGCAAAGAAGGCGAATATGAGGCTGGCCGAGAGATGCAGGAATACATTTGGGAGGGAAATTAGGGTTTTGTGTATAGCTGTTGCAAAGTCTTGAGTAAAATTTTTTTGTTTTATAGAATTTTCTCCATTGATCCAATACAAAAACCACAAATTCTCATTACCGTGAGGATTGCAACATTGTTCCCAATCCTTTAGAACTTGTTTGTGATGGGGCTTCAACTTGTTGGATGACACACACCCACAGATCCCTCATGACTGAATTGTAGGAATATCAATGTGGATTTGTGCATGATTATTTTCTATCTAGCAAACCAATACTCATTGTTGCTTGCTAGAAAATCGGTGATAGAGTGAAAGTTTACTTATTTGTTATGAAATCACACAATGTATTTAAAGAGTGAACAAGAAAACTCAAATTTTTACATTGAAAACCTCAAAAGAGGGAAAATCACTCTAGCCCGAAGAATCTTCCACTATGTATTTGTTTTATAGTACAAAATTTCCGATAGATTACAAAATTGTACATGAGAAGGCGACAATGAGAATCCCATAACAATATAGTCACATTTAGTTGTAATAGTTAATGGCAGGATAATGATGAACATGAGGATAACGATGAAGGTCGTCATGATGGTGACACGGAGATTGACGATGGGCGATCAGGCTGGCGGAGGTCGGCGGCGGTGGTTGACAATCGTCGAGTGGTGGCACAGTTATGGTTGGAGGATTTTCAAGCTTTAGAGCTCTCTCCTCTCTCTTGCTTTGCCTCACAGTCTTCAACAAAAGATGATCGAAGTTTGAAGAATCTTTATTCTTCGCATGCACTCCTTAAAAGCTTGAACTGCTTCACCTCGCTAATGGTTTTGATCTTGTTGGAAAACTTGGTTATCAAACATGATGAAATAATAAGCCATTTGCCAAATCGTTGAAAAAACCAATTGTGGTAGAGTGAAAGTTTATGCTTAGCCTTATTATAAATCCAAAGACACACGGTATTTAAAGAGTGAACAAGAAAACTCAAATTTTACATTAAAAACCTCAAAAGAGGGAAAATCACGGGGCTAGCCGAAGAATATTCCACTATGTATTTATGAGAGTACAAAATTTCCGATAACGGGATTACAAAATTGTACATGAGAAGGTCGACAATGTGAATCAGAATCGGATAACAAGCCATACAATCACGCTTTAGGTTATAACGGGTAGGGTAGATAATGATGAACATTGGGGATCAGTGACTGACGATGAAGATCATCATGATGGTGACCTACGGAGATCGATGGCAAGGATGCGACGCGCCGGCGGCACGGTGGTGGTTGACAACCGTTGAGTGGTGGCACGATTGTACTTGGAGGATTTTCAAGCTTTAGAGCTCTCTCTCGCTCTTCTTAGCCTCTTATATAAAGAATGAGGGCTATTTATAGATTGAGGAGTGATCTCTGTAAATACATGCAAAATTTGAACCACCCTCTCCATCGGATAAAAAAATGATTCCTTTGATCATATGATATATTTTGTGTATTTGAATGCTCAAATGAAGTAAATTATGAGATCTTGACTTGTTAGATCCGCTCGTCAAGGCGCTTGATTAATTTATAAACACTCCATGTTAAGAGTCGATTGATAATAAGCGCTTGATCTGATTAGTCTTGATTTAGAATCGATTACTGACATCAAGATTCGTTACTTAGTAGAATTTTCGGGTCATATCGCTCCTATTTTTGGATGATATTATCTCAATCATCCAAAATATATATCGCCAATACTTAAAAAATAGCAGATTCTTCAATGAAATTTGTAGGTCCATTAACCATATATTTTGAGAGAGCAAATCTTCATGGGAGTACATGATTATGATCACGGAAGCGGATGCAGGAATGATGTGTATGACGCTGGCACGCGTTTTGGTTATAGAATCATCCGAACATTTACGGGTGTTTGCAGCAATTTGGTCAGTTTGAAGGTGACGGCCAAGGAAGGAGGAGAACGGTCGGGTCGTAGTTGGCCATAAAACCACGCTGGTCATTTTGGGTCGACAGCTGAACGCGGTCATACGCCAACGCGGATCACTGGTCGGCGGAGGTCAGTCGGAACGAACGACGAATGCGGTGCAGAAGGACGCTGGTCAGCGCCGAGCGGGTGGGCGATGGGAGCGAGCGGTGGGAAGCCCTCACCTGGCCCCATGCTGCAGCAGCATCCGTTGGCCCGTTCCGCTTTGAGCGGTTTTCAACAATTTTGGGCAATTTTTAGCAATTTTGACCTTTTGCCTATGGGGTTTATTAAAACCTCCAGGTGGGAGAAGGCACAATCCTCATATGCTGGAGTGTCCCTCTTCTTCTTAAGAAGAAGTCGTTCAGAGGCGGTCAAGGCCCGCGGTACATACGTCGTGGTTCCGATTTTCCTCGAAAGAGGCATCAACTGGCCTCGTCGGACCGACCGGGTTTGGAGGAGATCAAGGCCCGCGGTACATACGTCATGTCTACAATTTTTTCTCGAAAAAGGCATCAACTATACGACCACCGGGTTCGGGCGGCAGCTGGCGCATACGTCGCGTGTCTACCCTCGAAAGAGGTCGTACTCGTGGATCGACCGGTTGGGTATCAAGACCTGCGGTACATCGTGTCGCGCTTTTCCCTCGAGGCGTCAATGTTGCCGGACCAGGAGGAGGAGATCACCCGCGATACCGCCTAGTTTTCCCTCGAGAGGCATCAACTACTGGACCGACCGTTTGCGATCATCGGCCATAACCGGAGAGGCGACGGCGAAGCGGACCGATTGGGTGCCAGCGCGACTGCCGATGGTGGTCGGCGAGATATCCAAATGACGACGATGGTGGCAACCGGCATATAATGCAAAGCGGTCGCGAATTAGTGGTGACCGACGATGGTGGCTCGACGGTGGTCGCAATGATAACCGGTGACCAGAATTCCCGGCGACGCGGATGATGGCAGAGCAGATGAGACCGATGGTTGGTGGCGGTGACCCATGACGGTGGCAGCAGCGGTCAGCAGAATGCGGCAATACGGGCCAATTAGTGGTAATAGTGATGACCGGCGGATGAGCGAGATGCCGTGGCGACATGCGATGAGCACGAATGGCGGTGGACCAGAGCGGTTACGCCGATGGGGTCGGTCGCGCCGCAACCGGTGGCGAATGACCGGCATGGCGACGCCGGTAATGCATGAGATCGATAAGCATGACCGGAGATGGCCGGCGGATGGCGGTACGGACGTGATCGGGTGCGGATAGTTGTGGCGACGACCGACGACAATGGTGATCGCGATGCCCACGATATGGTCGATGATGGCGGTCGGTAGGGGGTCAGAAGTAAGAATCCAAAGCCGATCAGGGCGATCGGCGTAAAGCCAGGCAGGACCATCACTGCAGCCGACGATGGCCGACGACGGTGATGACCAGGGTGGCGATGCAATAACGGCGGGCGATACCACGGTGGTCGGCAATGCAACCAAGCCGTAGATCGTGATGCGCCCAGTCGGCGGTGACTGCGACCAGAAGCGATCGCGGGTCGACGATGGTGATGACCGCCGACCGATGCAATGACCGCGACGATGGTCACGCCGACGGGTCACGATAACCCAGGGTAGCGCAATACCGGCATCGCGAATGGCAATGCGACCGCGATAGTCGCGGATTTGATGACCAAGGATGACCGATGCAGCAGCGGTATATGTTTGACCGCAACGGGTGGTTGTTAAGCAGAATGGCGACGGCCAGTGGCAATGAGCCGCATAGACTGGCAGCGGGCACGGGCCGACGGGGTGGCGCGGTGAACTGGATAGAGTCGATAATGACCGGGCGTAGCGGTGACCGCGATGATGGTCGATGATGGTAATGACGGCGACGGCCCCGTAGTTCCTACTTCTTGTAGAAATGGATTTCTTGAAACTTTCAATGATGGTTTAACGTTGACAATTGATGCCGTTAACTTGCATGTGAGGGTAATCAAATCCGGTGAATTTTGACCCATTCGATTGTTTGTTAAAATTTTACTGATGACATTAACCTCACGAAGAGGAATCGAATCCGGAGATTTTGATCCATCCGAGGTTGTTGTCGAGTGTTACGGTGACATTAACTTATGGAAGAGGTCGAATCGCGAGAATTTTTGACCCATCCGAGGGTGTTTGTCAGAGTGTTACCCGATGAAGTTAATCGGTCGAATTGAATCCGCTGAGGATTTTTTACCTATCCGAGGTTGTTTGTCAGAGTGTTACCCGATGACGTTAACCTGTATGGAAGAGGTCAAATTGAATCCATTGAGGATTTTTGACCGAGGGTGAGTGTTACCGATGATGTTAACTGTGGAAGAGGTTGAATTGAATCACGGAATTTTGACCTATCCGAGGTTGTTTATCGTATTACCGGCGACGCTAACTGTATGGAAGAGGTAATCCAGAGGATTTTGACCTATCCGAGATTGTGAGTATTAGACGTTAACTATGGAAGAGGTCGAATTGGATCCGAGATTTTGACCTATCCGAGATTGTTTGTGAGTGTTACGATGGCGTTAACCTGTATGGAAGAGGTCGGAAGTCCGGATTTTGACTATCCTATGTAAAAGTGTTATGACTTCTATGGGAGTAGGTGTTTTGATCTAGAGGTTATTTGTCGAGTCTTTGTTTAATGTTAACGTATGGAAGAGATCAAATTGAATCCGGAGATTTTTTGACCTATCTATATTGTTTAAAAGTATTACTTGATGACTTAACCTGTGTGGAGTAGGTCAAATCAAAATATTTGTTTGAACTTGTAGCCAAAGTTACTCCTTGACCTTTGCTTTCTCATTAGTATTACTGACTTGCTTCTTAACCGAATCAATTAGATATCGAATATTGATTTGGATAATCTTTTAAAATTAAGAGTTGCCCCAGTTTTGACAAAATCTAAAGGAACGAAGTTTGATGAATCTTCATTTTTCGCTTGCGCTCCTTAAAATCTTGAAATGCTCCACCTCGATGGTTGTTTTGATCTTGTTGGGAAACTTGGTCTCCATACGTGAAATAATAAGAATCTTTCCACGAGGTGTCAAACTGTTACTAGAAAAACCGGTAGAGTGAAAGTTTATTTATTGTGAAATCCAAAGACAAATGTATTTAAAGAGTGAACAAGAAAACTCCAGAATCTTTTACGTGAAAACCTCAAAAAGAGGGAAAAACCACGGGGCCTAGCCCAGTAAGAATCTTCCACTATGTATTTATTTAAGAGTACAAAGTTTTTTCGATACGGGATTATAGGATTGTATATGAGAAGGGCTGATAATGAGAATCCCAGA